>ML789222.1:8696-22803 GCA_009831015.1 Picea engelmannii | reverse complement strand
AGACCTTTCCCAGAAGGGGGCTTGGGGAAAAATCATATAACTCGTGGAAGAATTATGAGCTAGAGCATAGAAGACCCGAGGAAAAGAGAGAACTCTCTGGTGGTATCATGGCTTGGCACAGGGGTGGCCAGAGTGCTAAGAGTGAATGCATATGAGCCTACAGTTGGGTGGAAAGGCGAATACCCACAGTCAGTTTGATAGCTCTAACTTACAATACAAATAAGTATTTCACATATTCTGTGTAATTGAATTGAAATGCGTTATTGGACGTCTGTGATTGTGATAGAGATGTGCATTGTATGATTAATGGTAAAAATAGTAACTTTGATGGCCTCATGGCCCGGTAAGTGTGAAGTAGAATTTTAATATCACATTTTGTTAATGACTTTTTGTTTAATCCTGTCTAGCGAAGGAGGACTATTAGTAATGGCCTCTAAACAAATTTGGGGAAAACAGCGAGTGACCCCTGTCTAAAGCTATATATGTGCTAATCCTCCAAAAGATTGTCCAAGGATAAAATCTGTGAATACAGAGCTAGGATGGACTCTACAGGACTTTTTTGGACTAGTCCATCCCTCAAAATCCCTTTTCCTGTTATAGAATTCGAGTTTTGAAATGGAAGGCGCTTCCTTCAAACCATTCTTATGAGTGACCACAAGGTCAAGTCCGCGGGCTTAACTAAAGCTCGGATAAGATTTAAGAGTGTAGCCCTCTGGGGCTTCTCAAAGTCCCATATGACCGGGACCCTGGAACCCTGCATTACGCCCAAAGGGAGCTAAGCCTTTTGAGCTTCAGGACTTCGGAGGTTCGGAGCTCCGGGATGTTAGAACTTCACGACCTTCAAATCCTGCCGAAGGCAACCTACCGAATTAGTAACCTGATGGTTTGATCGGCAACTGGCGGTTTCCTATCCGTTGTCGTGGGATCCGCCTTATTGTTAAACCTTGACCAAGTTTTTGGCCGTGAAGTAACGCGATCCGTCGATCTAAGAACTTTCGAGATCTTTCCTGACCGTTGGATATGCGTTACGGTCAAATTCGACGCTGACCCACTCTGGGAGTAAAAAGGTTTTAGATGGCCGGAATCCCCGAATGCTGAAATCGCAAAGTAACACGAGCCGTCGATCTAAGAATCCATCGGGATCTTTCCTAACCGTTGGATATACGCTATAGTCAAATTTGACGTTGATCTACTCCGAGAGCGAAAAGGTGTTAAATGGCCAGAATCCCCGAATGTCGAAATCACGAAATAACGCGAGTTGTAGATCTAAGGATCCTTTTGGTCCCTTCTTGACCGTTAGATCAAGCATAGTGGAAGGATAGGGTAAGCGGTACCATCAACCGACAATAAGCAGTCATCCCTACTTTATGACCTTTCCGGTAGGTAAACCTTCGAGACTTAAATAGGTTAAGACATGTAAGGGAACACGAAGTCGCGAAATCCCGCCAACTGTCAGATCAAGGGTAGGTACTTGAGAGCTATGTGGATCGTAGATCGAGGATTTGTTGGGATCTTTTCTTAACCGTTCGATCAACTAGTGGGAGGATAGCATAAGTACTCGAGCGAAGTCTTGCTTCGGGAGATGTAAGGTTCGAATTGTGAAACTATCCCGAAAGCCGAAGGCTAGAGTACGTGGCAAGGAATTCCAGAACTTTGAAACTTCGGAACTCTGGGACTCCGGGAGATTCGAGGATATAGGAGGATATGTTAAACGTTGAAGCGCTGAAGTTCCCTTCTTGTAGTTGTTGAATTTTCACTATGCTAGGCTCAAGCATGAGGTTTATTTCATTTTAGCATTTACTTGAACCATAAACAAATGCAACTACACAATGTACAAGTGCTGCAATAACCAAGATCACAAGAAGAATAACCATGCACAAGAGCACAAGAAATGTCTTGGGAAAACCCTTCTCAACAAGGGAGAAAAAAACCCAACAATCCTTTGCTATATTCTCAAGAGAAGATCCTCCAACCATGAAACCCTAATGCACACAAGATGGTGCTCTACTACCTTGAAACTTGCGCCCAAGAGGTGCACACTTTAGCCCTAGAAGATGTACTTGCTGAAATTTCCAAATGACAAGTGACTTGTGTGTTTCCTTAATGGGGAAATTACCTTTATTTATACTAGACTGGACAGACCAAAAGTGGTGTCTATTGGCACAACAAGGCTGACCTCAATAACTCAGAAAATAATTAATTATTACAATAAACATTAATTATCTTTCACATATGGTGGGGCCAACGTGTACCCTTTACATCACAATTAGGGTTACAGGTAAATCTTACTCTCAGACAATATAGTAAGGGATCCACACATCCACTAGTGCTTAGCCACTAGGGGCACGTCCACCTGTGCTCAGCCACAGGGACGTCCTACTCAATAGATCTCTATCTCACTCGAACTTTGTCTTGGCAAGCAGTTTGGTGAAGATATCTGCAATCTGCTCATGTGTAGGAAGGTACTGCACGTGTACTGCTTTCCTCTGCACCATGTCTCTGATATAATGATATTTTATCTCAATGCGTTTCGATTTATCGTGAAACACAGGGTTCTCAGAGAGCTTCACATAGCTCTGGTTATCACAATGAATAATGGTAGGATCCATCTCATGATCAAATAAATCTGTTAGGAGCTTGCGAAGCCACACTCTTCGCAGACTGCCACACTCAATGCTATATACTCTGCTTCTGCGGTACTCAAGGCCACAGAGCTCTGTTTCCTGCTGCTCCAGGAAACCATGGTAGACCCCCAGGTAAAACAACAACCGGATATGCTCTTTCGGTCCACTACGCTCCCTGCCCAATCTGCATCGGCATATCCCTGCAAACTCATGTCTACGCTGTAGGCATATCTCAGGCCATATCCAACTGTGCCTTGTAGATATCTCAATACATGTTTTGTTGCTATCTAGTGAGTCTGTCTCGGCTGACTCATGAACTGACTAAGTACATTCACTGCATAGCATATATCAGGTCTGGTGTGAACCAGATACATCAATGATCCAATCAGCTGTCGGTACAAATGTGGATCAATCTCGCCTGAATCAGTAGAAGCATCGTTCATTTTCTTCAAATCCATCACCATTGGTGTAGGCATGGATTTGCAGTCTTTCATACCGAACTTCTTCAATATCTCCATTGTATATTTTCCTTGACTCAGGAAAATCTCATTAGTCCTCTGCCATACTTCTAGTTCTAAGAAGTAGTGCATCATACCCAGGTCCTTCATCTCGAATTCAGAAGTCAATGCTTGCTTGCATTCAACAATAAGTCTTTCTGAACTGGTGAGGAATAAGTCATCCACATACAGGACCAGGATTAGGCACTCGTCACCGCAATATGATAATATAGGTTTGGATCGACGACACTTTTGTTGAAGCCCAAACTCATCAAGAATCCATCCATCTTTTCGTACCAAGCATGAGGTGCCTGCTTTAGTCCATAGTATAAACATTTAGAGTGTTAGATTTAAGCATGTAAGATAAAGATCAAACCTTAAGGAGCTTAAGCATGCAAATAAATCTAGTTAAGTTGATTTTGCCCAATAGGCTTGAGCTAGAGATTAATTATGCGTAGGATCTAGATCTAGAATATTTTAAGACATTAAGCACTTAGATCAATAACACATATTAAACCCTAACCTTACCACTTGGGGTATTCCTCTCCCAATAGGTAGGTAATTATTAGATTCACTTAACTTTAGAAAATAACTCAAGAGAAAATAAAAAAGCAAGCAAGAGAGAGAGATGAGCTAAGAGACAAGCAAACAAACCAAGGAAAGCCTAACCCCCACGTCTTAGGGTTTAGGAGATGCCTTTCATCTACCAAACCCCACGTCCTACCTCAAAAGGTGCCAAAAGTGCAAGAAAAACAAGATCTATGCTAAACCCTAGCTACCCCAAGGTTCACACATGGGAGGAGGCCGTACCATTCCTTCTCCCACAACTATGAGCCACTAAATCAGCAAAAGGAAAAAGATTTATGCTCAAGAAAGCTTAGAAATGTAGAAAGAAGGTTGAGAAATAGCTACCAATCCCTTTAGGGGGTCTTTAAGTGTTGTGTGGATGCCTTTGGGTAGCCAAAACCCCTCTCAACCAGATCTGAACCTGCAAAAACCAGCAAGGTATCCTTGCTGGAAATGCAACACATAACAAGCAAAGTGAAAGAAAAACTTTTGCCTTTTTAGGGCAAAATATTTTCTTAAGAAAATTTGATATAAATGACTTATTTTATTAAGTTAAACTAATACATATGAATGAACAACAATAGATAGAAGAGTAAGAGTAGAGAGATATGTAGTGTATATGTGTCTCAAGGGAAGAATCTTCCTTGGTGCATTCCCAATGAAACCCTTGAAGCTAAACCTGCAAAACTTGAGAGGTGATGTGCATACAAGAGATAATATGTTGCATATACTAACAAGATGACATTTCAATCCTATCTAGCAAAACAAGATATATAGATCTACAAGCATATGCATTGATAGATCTACCCAAGTAACATTTTACCTAAGATCCAATGTGTGCAATCACCAACCAAATCTAAACAAATTTACCTCATACGTGTGGCAAGAACAAGCATATGCATAGCCTTCCAATTATCCTCCAAAGCTTCTCTTTATTACTCAAGAAAATGGATCTTGGAGAAAACTTACTCCAAAACCCTAAGAGCCAAAGAATGAAAATTATGGAAAGAAAGAGAGAGAGAGAGAGTGGAAGAAATCAAGTAGCATAACATTAGCTCAAGATATGGGGTGTTGGGAGTGAGGAGAGGGATCCTTTTATACTTGGAGAGACAAACTCACCCCTCTTGGATCAATGCCAAGTGTCCACCACCAAGCATAAGAGTAGATCTCAAGGCTAGGGCACACCATCTAGGGTTTAGATCTTAGATCTAGGGTGTAGAATGGTGTGGGAGGTGTTGGGATCAAACAAAGGGGTGTGGGAGGCTTAGGGATAAGTGCCAAGGGAATGGAGTGGAGTAAATAATTTAAAAAAAATTATTTTTGGAATTTTCTAAGTGGAGGGGGGTGTAATTCTCCCCTAGGGTGTCACTTTTTGAAGGGGGTAAGAGGGTGAGAGGTGAGAGAGGGTTATAAAAGGTTGGGATGGGTAGGTTATGCTTAGGGAGTCTCTCTAACCTTTATCCATCATTTAACATCCTTTTAACTCATTATTACATTTTTACATTTTTGTCATGTTTGGACTTTAGCAATTAAAATTGTTGTTATTGACTGACTGACACTTCGGATGGACAAACCCATAGCAAAAGTTGTTCGACTGAGCTGAAACTTGGTCCATGGATGTGGGGGTTGCTATTCCATTTTTTTTGAGCACAAATACCCCTATAAATAAATCCAAGTATCTAGTTTTTACAATTTTTGCTCAAAAATAATTAATTAATTAAATAATTAAACCTCCAAACTTAGGAAAATTTAATTAAAAATTAATTAATTAAAAAAAACTAATCTAGACTCGATGGAATTCCACGAAACTTTATAAGATGTCTTGCATGGTCATTTACAATGATTCCCTACAATAGTTACCAAAAGATAAGCCCACTAGAACGTTGTTCATCACTTTGGAGGAATTATTGCAAGTGTGAGGGAAAAACTCAAGGGAAATCAATAAGGCTGAAAAACCCAATTGATAACCTGAGGATAAAAAACCTGAGGTGAAAGGAACTCTCCCAGTGAACCGATCCCAAGGTAACTGACCTAGACATGACTCATGCAGACCTATTACATTATTAACCCATGTAGGGGTGTGGAAATTCCAATTACAAAAATAATTGTTGGGGCTAAACAATGCCCTGTAGAACCAAAAGTCTTCAACAAATTTGCATCTGATGATGCATCTCTTCATGGCACATGGAGTTGACCACCTATGTTGGAGAGGCGGGCAACAAAGTAGTTAAATATGCAGTAATTAGCTTTATTCCTTACTGATATATACTCTTGTTTACTACTATAGTTTGATATGGCAAGCTTAACTTGCCTGTCCACTTAATCTTTGAGCTTGTATACTGGTCTCTCCTCGTGTCTCGAGCAGGTACAACTATCTTCTGTTGGTACTCAAGCACTTGGCAATCATTAACCATCTCTGAGACTTGTTTCCAAGCCATTCTCTACTTAGTAGTTTGACCTATAGGGGTATCACTTCCATAACCTCACTTTCCATCTCTTTTCCCCTTAGGGTCACCCGAGATTTCCCCCTTGTGTAAGACTTTTTCTTCACTAAAGCAAGGTGAGGGTTTTGTTGACTGCCTATCCAACTAGGGGGTCAACTCCATGTGCCATGAAGAGATGCATCATCAGATGCAAATATGTCGAAGATAGTTTGGTTCTACTAGGCAATTTATGCCTCTAGCAGACTTTTTTGTAAACGAAATTTCCGCACCCCTGCGTGGGTTAATAATGTAATAGGTCTACATGGATCATAGTTAGGTCAGTTACCTTGGGATGGGTTCATTGGGAGAGTTCCTTTCACCGAGGGTTTTTTATCCTCAGGTTATTAATTGGGCTTTTCAGCCTTATTAATTTCCCTTGAGTTTTTCCCTCACACCAACAATAATTCCTCCAGAGTGGTGAAGGGCGTTCTAATGGAGTTATCCTCTGGTAACTAATTTTTATGAATGATGTAAATGACCATGTATGACATCTTAGAAAGTTTCGCGGAATTCTGTCGAGTCTAGATAGTTTTTTTTTAATTAATTAAATTAATTAAATTTTCCTAAGGCTAGAAGTTTAATTATTTATTTAATTAATTGTTTTTGAGCAAATATTGTAAAAACTAGGTCCTTGTGCTTTTGCTAGGGGTATTTGTGCTCAAAAAAAATGGAAAGGCACCCCCTACACCCTTGGACCAAGTTTCAACTCAGTCGGACAACTTTTGCTAGGTGTTTGTCCACCATGAGTCTCAGTCAGTCAAAACAACAATTTTTATTGCTAAGTCATGACATAGTCAAAATGTCAATTTTGTAATTTTGAGCTAATGGGGTAATGTTAAGATGGATAAAGGCAAGAGAGATGTTACCTAACCTACCCAACCCACCTCCTAACCTTTACATACCCCCTTACCCACTCATTTGCTCAAACACCCACACCCCTAGGGGGATTTGCACCCCCCTTCACATGGAAACCTTTTAAACACCATTTATTTGAGTTGTGGGGCCCCTCCCATGAGTAGTGCGCCCTTCCTAGCCTACCACCTCACTATTTGCTTGTCCCCACACTCCACCTCACATTCCAACTCATCAATCCTCACCCAAACCCTAAGTGGTGTGCTCCTCTCCTTGGGATGCTCTCTTTGGCTTGGTATTTGACACTTGGATCTCATCCAAGAGGGGTGAGTTTGCCTCCCCAAGTATAAATGAGAGCCTCCCCTTACTCATTTGGTCACCATTCTTTGAGCTAATGTTATGCTATAGAAATTTCGCCCCATCTCTCTTGCTCTTTGCCATCTTGTATTCATCACATTTTTTCTCGAGAGCATTGGAGCAACTTGTTGCTGCAAGGCTCTCCCATTTGGATTAATAAGAAGCTTTGGAGGATTTGGAGTAACCAAGAGTAGTCTGGTTTTCTTCTTGCACATGAGGTGACATGGTTCATTTTTGCATTGTGTGTAGTATTGAGTAGATTTTTAGGTAAAGTAGTTTACTTGAGTGGATGCATCAATAGTAGTATTGCTGATCTATATATGTTGAGTAGTTGGTTGTGTGAAGCATTTCATATTGTTAGCTTACTCATACATGTTATCTACTTGTATACCTCACATATTGCTTGAGTTTTGCAGGTTTGCCTCTAGGGTGTTGTTGGGATAACCTCAAGGAGGAGTCTTCCCTCAAGGCCTATTCAAACTCCTCACTTCTTCTAATCTGATTTTCTGCTCATTTCCATTACATTTTTCTATAGCTAACCATCTTAGAAAGGTCATATAAATCATCTTTTTACTTGGAGATTTTATGTGAAAAATTTTTGCCTAAAAAACAAAATTTTTTCTTAACCTTTTTGTGTTGTGCAACATTTCCAGTAAGCAATAGCTTGCTGGTTTTTGTAGGTTCTTACTAGGTACAAAGGGTTATGCTGCTCAAATTCGGCCACACAACACCCCAAAAGAGCAGCCTTTGAGTGGATAACGAATCTCTTCTTTTTCCTACTCATTTCTAGCATTGTAGCAAGCCCACGAGAAGTTCCCTTGAGGCTTGCATTCTCTTGTATTTACTTCATCCATTGTAAGTTATTTTTGTAAGTATTTTTCTGCCTACACCTTGGGAGAGAGATTGGCTTAGCCAACCCCCCAATATCGTATGGCTAGGGCCTAGTTTTATTTCGGCATTTGTTGTTCTTTTGCCCCACTTGTCATTAGGACAAGGTTGTGTGGCTAGCTTGTTTCAATAATAGTTGCCTTCTACTTTCCAACCCTCTTTGGCACAACAAAGGTAGGCTTTCCTCCACCTTGTGCCATTGTGAGTGGTTTGCATTCATTTTCAAGTTTCATCTAATAATTGCCTATACTTTGGATGAGAAATCCCCAAAATCGTATGGCTAGGTAATAATGTGTTGATGGTTATATTATGCTCATGTGGTTAAAATTTTCTAGAGTAGACATCACACATCATTATATCTTGCCTTAAGCCCTTAAGGCATAGTTCCTTTTCATGCTCTAGTTTTCATCAAGTTTATAACACATGTTTTAGGTGCAATATCTTATGGTTTAAGTGCTTTGAAAGTAATCTTTTAGATCTGCAATTTACTTGTCTTTTAAGGCATTTGCCATCAATCAATTTAAAACATATGTGGAGCATGTACATGGTGTAGGGATAAGTTTTCTTTTCAGCAAATGTTTTCAATTCTTAGCATGCTCTCTAAATGAAGTAACTTACATGGCTAAATGGTTATGATCTAAGTCAATTTTCTATTATACTTGACAAGCTGTTCTTGTCTTTCATTACACTCATTTCTTTCAAGTTTACACACACACATGGTTAAGTGATTAACAATGGAATAGATCTTTACTTTCAACTTTCTTTTCCATGCTTTAGATGTGTTCATTTGCTTCAATTTCATAATCTGCAACACACTTTCATAAGCTAAATAAGTTTCGGTTTTGGGCATAATTCACTGTTTTTGGGCAACTAGAAGTCATCAAAACACTCATAAATACACAAAAAAACTTAGTCCTTAGCCATAATAATATATTAGACTAACTATGACGCCTAAATTCACCATCTTCGCCATCTACAACGGGGATTGAGGAAAACAACGGAAGGTGCTAGGCCAGGGACAGTGTCACGGCGCGCGGCGTCCTTTTCGGGGAGTACTCGGTTCATTAGGGTTGACCTGTGAAGCTAGGGCAGGCCTCGTTGCCTTACTTCTTGAGCATCCAACAGCCATTTGGTAATTGGGGGAGGAGAATTAAGGTGTGACACTTAGCTAGGTGGATAATTAAAATCTTTAAAATCCTTAAGCAACTCTTAACCACTTAGTGTTTTAGGCTTCACTATCTTGGGTACATCTTATGGTCGTTTAGAACACTAATTGCAAGTATACATATCTTTCAATCTTCCATGCAAGTTTGTGGTTTGAATATCTAAGTGTTAAATCTTTTAAGTTTTGTTGAACATTTATCTTTCAAATATTTCATATCTTTTGGTTAATGCTCTTTATGGTGTGATCCAACAAGAGATAGCGCATCCCACTTGGAGGCATCATCTTGTTGGATCTTGAGTGCTTTATGGTTGCCATTGATAAGTAGTCCAATAGAGTAAGTGCTATTGGGGCATGCTTGGCTTTATGTGGATGATCTTTATATCTTGAATATCTTTGAATTCTCACATTTAAGCACTTGGTTAATCTGTTTCATTTGTATCTTGATATCTTGTATCTTTGTTCATAATTGTTGTAATATCTTTCATTCTTTTGTGTAAGTACTTATATCTAGTTTTGTTGTGAGATAATTGTACTTAAGTAATCCTTGTAATCTTTTTGTAATCAACCTCCTTAAACTTTAGTTGACCCCTTTGCCCAACCTTAGGCACTAGTCTTAGTTGACTTAGGGAAGGGTTTTGTTTGACATAAGTAATCGTGCATCTTACATTGCTGCCTTTGCATCTTAGGTTAGTACTTCCCCCAAACTTTTAATCAATTAAAACCAACTCCTAGAACATAAACGTTAGATCTTATCTAGTAACTAGGGTCTACCCCCCTTGGCTTCCCTAGGAGTAAGCCTAGAAGGAAGAAGTTCCATTCAAGGTGACAATGTGGACTGTGAACCTAGGCATTGTGCCTCCAAGGACACACTATGTAGTGTCCCCGAGGCCGAGCCCCGTTGTAAACCATGTTTTGAAAGGAATTGTAATTATGTTTTATAGGCTGGTGAGCCAAGTTTTGTATAATTGGTAGGTTTATGTGTTGTTAGGCCAGGGAGCCTAAGTGTTGAAGGCCAGGAGCCTGCTGATGTATTTGTATATATATATGCAGAATGATTAATAAAATATAAACAACGCCAGGTGCAGACCGACCATGATGAATGAGTGAAGGGGGACCGAGCGTCCACAGAATGGGTAAGGAATTAGGGGCTGGAAGGTGGGAAAGGGGCTAAGTGTTGAGCCTAGGGGGCTTAAGCCTTGGAAATAATATTTTAATATTATTCCAAAAGAGAAGTGCGTTATATGTTTAACCTAAGTCCTTTTTGAAAGGACCTGTGATTTCCAAATGGTGGAAAGCACGCACGTTACCGGAACGCATGCAGTCGCATGGGTGACAAGAGTCAACCCTGACCATGCAATAAAAGCCACGATGAGCCGTGTTGGGGGTTCTCTTCTCCATTTCGACTCACAGACTGCCAGGAGGAACAGATCTGACCCCCGCAGAAACACTCTCGTACATCTTCTGAACCGTCTGAACCGCGTTGACCCTTGCGTGGATTGTCTGTCACGTATTCCTGACACCAGAGGGTGAGTCTATCCTGGGTAGGGGGAAGGAGAAACAACCATTTTGCCAGAGGAGGAAGGAGGGGGGTAGTTCCCTGCAGAAATTGTTTCTGAAGTAATTCTGGAAATCAACATCGTGAGACCCAGTTGCCATTGCTGAGCTTGTTTCGAGAGGTCCGAGTCTGTATTCCCGGTTGACTATGTGGTCAGGCAGAGATGGACTGCGCGTGAATTGTTGTCCAGTGCAGGTGGTAATTGAGCCTGTGAGTGATCTCTCTCGAGGGGAGGGGGGTGGATGTTGTTGGAAGAGGTTTCTTCCAGAGAGTGTCCAGCACCAGCTTCAGGATTTGAGACTTCCTGATCCGGCCTGTTGCCGAGGCCCAAAGAGGAGGTTAGCACTGATGGACTGTGCTTGTGAAGGTGTATACTCTCGGGCGGAACAGGCATGTGGGGAATGAGAGTCTGGGAGTAGTGGGCGTAAGATGGCATCCTGGAAAGAATCCTTCCAGATTCTAAGTGTGGTTTTCCCTGTATCCTCAGCCTAGTTAGGATTCCTTGCCTTGGGGTGGAGCTCGGTCCCAGCTTGGGGGTCACCCACTGTTGAGCTGATGAACAGTGTGGTCTAAGGCTGGGAGGTTCGTGGAAGGCCTGCACTTGGTTGGTGGATTTCACTACTGTTACAAGATAAGTGTTTATCTATGTTCTTGTCACATTGGGCATGACTGTGCTGTATATATTATCATGTTTACCGCTGTGTATATGAATTAGTATGAAGTGCAATCGACTGTTAATTATGGCAATAATTCATATGAATACTCTGTGTTGAGTGTGTTAAATTGTTAAATGTATGTGGGGTATATGTATATATACCGGATTGTATGTGATATGTAAATCAAACGTAAGTGTATACCGATTGTTATATTGTGCGTTATAAGCCTTGGTTTAGCAAAAGGTACACTACAAATTGGTATCAGAGCCTCGGTTTCGACACTAAGCCTAGATGGGCCAGTGGAGCGGTCTTTGGACTGAGAATGCGAAGGGAAATTGGGTCTGGAGGACCCATTTCGGACCTTGGTTTGTTCCGGAGTGTCAAGTAGTTACTTGACCGTGCTTACGAGCTCAGGAAGTATAGCGGTGAGTGAAACCGCAGGCTGGTGCGGTCTATGGCCACGGGGAGACAGGTCTCTACACCAATGGTGTTAGAACCTTAGGATCTGTTCGGGAGGGAAGGCGAGCCCTCGTGACCGTCGGATCTGGAAAAATGTGCGTAGGAATTAAAATTCCTTCGGAAATACATAGGAATGTGGAAATCATGATACGCGAAATCCCGAATTGGTTAGGAACCGTCTGAGCCGTCAGATCTCAGTCGGAAAAAAAAAAAACAAAACCCGATAGCCGTTGGATCTGTCGGGAGATGCCCGAAGGTTAAACCTTAGTATTTAGCGGCGAAAGCTCCAAATTAGCGAGAGAGGTGGGACCCGATGACGTCGTTGAAAGCGACGTGGACCCTCATAAACGTACCACCTGCCACGGTGGTGAAGGGCGACAACTGTGCTGTGGGCCCGGAGGATAAAGTAATTCGCGATTTCGTGGATTCGCGAGATAAGTGCATGGGAGCTTGACATTGAAACTCGCGAAGTCGCGAGAAGTGAGAAGGAAAATAGCCGTTGGATCCGTATCGCGGGAGGACCGTTGGATCCGCATGTGGGATCATGTATCGGAGCCTCGCGAGAAAAGGCTCGAGAATTTGGCCACGGGAGTCGCGAGATTGTGAGAAGCGATGCCTCGACAGTTGGAGGACAGTGTGGACCATAGCGAGGCCGGTGAGTGGAACACTGGTGGCACGAAGCCTCGGGATCTCGCCGCGAGAAGTCCCGAAGTATCGGCATTAGGATTCGCGAGTCGCGAAGTGCCGAGAGATGAGGTTCGTGTGGTCGCGTGGCAGAGCATAAGGTGGGACCTGCGTGGTTGACGGGTGAACACGCGTCGACACTCCATTGAATTCTCGCATCTCGGGGGTTCGCGGAATAGGAGGGTGAAAGATTGACGGTTCAACCGACGAGGTTGCGAGGTTTCGAGTAGCGGAAGTCCGTCGAGGGAGGAGTCAGCTCAGCGTTGACCTATCGCGTCTCGGAAGATCGCAACGGGAGGCACAAGAGTTCGACTCACACACTCACGAAGGTGCGAGTTGCGAAAGGCGGTGACATTTAAGCCTAGCCTACGGTTACATGTGGAGAGGGCACTAGCAAAGAAAAGAGCCATACCTTGTCGCATCTCGGGTATCGGTGGTTAGAGGAAATGAGTCGAAGGTTTTTGACTCATGAACTCGCGAGATCGCGAGTTGCAAAAAGGGTGACTTGGGTTTCATATATTTAACTGTCGGATCTTCGTGAACCGAGATTCCGAAGTTCCGAAGTCCCAGAAATTGCAGAGCCAGACAACTCAGAAAAACTTTGTGAAGTTGAAATGTCTTTCGTTCTTGTTCATATTAGTTATAAATGTTGTGGATTGTTCATAAAATTTAACGACCTGACAAATTTCAAATTCAATTGCACAGTGCGTGTGCAGAGTTCAATGAAGGCCAGAACTCCAGTTAATCAACGCCGAGTATGGAGTGGGGAAGAGTGCAGACTACCCCTGAAATGGAAGACGAACGGGAAGGAAAGGATGTTAACCTAGGAGTCGAAGGATCGAACTCCAATGGGCACGAAAAAGAGATGGATAATGAAGAACATATGATGCAACTCATCGAAAGATTGCAGGAAGATGCCCAGGCTCGCCTAGCTGATAGCCGAAAGCTCATGAAAATCCGGGATCGGCAGGGTGAATTCAATTTAAAAATGTTGAAGAGCCTGGAAAGAATAGAGAAGAAACTCGAGAAGGAAAGAGACTCAAGTACGACAGAGAGTCGCAGGACCCATAGGAGAAGAGGTAGGTCGAGGAGTGGTAGTCGACATCTTAGTCGCTCCCAAAGGCATTTCGACAGTAAGACACACAGTAGTTCAAGCCCATCCCCTACCAGAAAACAACGAAAATCTGGAAGGGAGGAATTGAAAGGAGAGATGAACAAGATTAAGCCTCCAACATTCGATGGAGAACATAAGAGGGAAGAAGATGCCGAGACATGGTTGCTTGGCATGAAGAAATACTTCCAACTGCAGAATTATTCTGC
>ML789221.1:461548-553452 GCA_009831015.1 Picea engelmannii | reverse complement strand
TTTTTTCAAATGCATTACACCATTTACATCTGAACGAAACCATTATCATTCTAGGAGACTTCAGTGTTGACATGCTACAAAATAGTGCCATAACAAAAGAATTGGAAAACTACATGTGCAATTACAATCTCCGCTTTCTTTTGGTTTACTGTTTACTGTTTGCAGTTCGCAAGTAATAATGTTTAAGTATTTATTCATCATTCTTATCCTGTAGACTTTCTATAGAGGTTGGCATATATTTTTCTACTGCTCTTAAATTTTCTTCCATTTTTTTCCCAGGATCTGCACCATGTGCATGCCGATGTCGTCTACACAACTCTCGTTGTCATTTTTTCTAGCATTACAAATCTCGGTCCTTTGTCGTATGTGACGAAGTGGAAATCTAACGCCTCAATTGAATAAGGAATTCTTTAGCCTTCACACCTTGCCCTCGATGATATTCCCAACTTTTCCGGGAATGAGTACCTACCTATGCCGTACGGGAATCAACCCGTGTCTTTCACATGAAAAAGACGATGTCAAGCTTGTTTCCTTTGCAATATGTTCTTGTAGAAGAAAATTTCAGGTAGGTGTAGAAGGGATAGGTATGATACAATCATAACTAAGCTACAACAAAATTGCACACTATTGCCAGGCATTATCCATCTTTGTCGGTGACATATTTTAATAATTTATAAAGAAAAAAGTTCCAGGACTTGGAATGCAAATTATGGGTAGTTCTAGGACCTGTTATTGCACTTTGCAGGGTTGAAATCCTGCACTCGCAATTGGACCTACGATTTTTTCATTCATCATTGATGAGTAAGTTTCAATACCATAGTTTCATTCGTATTTGTTCTTTACTATTTAATATTTATAGTTTGCAAATAAGAATGTTTAGGTATTTATTCATCACTCCTATGCTGCAGACTTTCCATAGAGGTTGGCATATCTTTCCCTCCTGCTCTTAAATTTTGCTCCAATTTTTTCTCCAAAATTTGAACCATATGTATGCCAATGTTGTGTGCACAACTCTGGCTGTCATTTTCTCTAGCATTACAAATCTCGGTCCTTTACCTTATGTGATAGAGTGGAGATCTAATGCCTCAATTGAATAAGAAAATTCTTTAGCCTTACCACCATTCCCTCGATGATATTCCCACCTTGCCCGGGAATGAGTACCTACATGCCTTTGCAAAATGTTCTTGTAGAAGAAAAATATGTTTAGATGGTGCTAGCAAGAGTATTTTTTCGTGGATTGCAAATTGCAATATTCAATCTCTATGTCGCTCCACGTGCAACATTGCCAACATAATGAATATTTTTTCAAATGCATTACACCATTTACATCTGAACGAAACCATTATCATTCTAGGAGACTTCAGTGTTGACATGCTACAAAATAGTGCCATAACAAAAGAATTGGAAAACTACATCTGCAATTGCAATCTCCGCTTTCTTTTGGTTAAGATAAAGCATGTACAAAATGCACTATCCATCTTTGTCGGTGACATATTTCAGTAAGTTATAAAGAAAAAAGTTACAAGACCTGGAATGCAAATCCTGGGTAGTTCTAGGACCTGTTATTTCACTTTGCAGGGTTGAAATCCTGCACTCACAATTGGACTTGCGATTTTGTCGTTCATCATTGACAAGTAAGTTTCAATACCATAGTTTCATTCGTATTCGTTCTTTATTGTTTACTATTTACAGTTTGAAAATAAGAATGTTTAGGTATTTATTCATCACTCCTATATTGCAAAATTTCTATAGAGGTTGGCATATCTTTCCCTCCTGCTCTTAAATTTTGCTCCAATTTTTTCTTCAAACTCTGAACCATATGTATGCCAATGTTGTGTGCACAACTCCGGCTGTCATTTTCTCTAGCATTACAAATCCTAGTCCTTTACCTTATGTGACAAAGTGGAGATCTAACGCCTCAATTGAATAAGGAAATTCTTTAGCCTTCCCACCATGCCCTCGATGATATTCCCACCTTGCCCGGGAATGAGTACCTACATGCCTTTGCAAAATGTTTTTGTAGAAGAAAAAGATGTTGAGATGGTGCTAGCAAGAGAAAATTTCCGTGGATTGCAAATTGCAATATTCAATCTCTATGCCACTCCGCGTGCAACATTGCCAACATAATGAATGTTTTTTCAAATGCATTACACCATTTACATCTGAACGAAACCATTATCATTCTAGGAGACTTCAGTGTTGACATGCTACAAAATAGTGTCATAACAAAAGAATTGGAAAACTACATGTGCAATTACAATCTCTGCTTTCTTTTGGTTAAGATAAATCATGTACAAAACACACTTATTGACCATGTATGGTCAAATGTGCCCATATCACAATACGCCCTTTTTATCTTATACACATAAAGGTCTGACCATGGTACAATTTGTCTTGTACTTGAATTATGAAATATATGTCAAACATATTACAAAACCATATTTCCATGTCTCAAAGCATATCTGGATACTTTGTTGCACAAAACCAAATCATTTAGCTAGGATCACCGAACTTCTTAATATTTTCTGGCTTGTAATTTATTTTGGCCAGGAAAAATTCTATATAACCACAACCATGGATCAAGAAAAACAAAAGTTCATGCTTCAAACTCTATCTTTTATTCTATTCCTTTGATTCTCATTTATTGTATGTACATATTACTTGTTTTCCCTTACATACCAATTTACATTCATGTTCATTGTATTTTGTGCGTTCCCACATTGAAACAAACATAATAACTGGAGAATACAAAGGACTTTTAACCACAAATGTAGAAGATGAGATACAAAGGTGCATGCTTTTACTCTTATTTCATATTCCATTGTTTTGTATTTCATTTATTGTCTATATATTTATTCTACTGCTTTGCACCTAATTTATTGTATGTAGATACTACATATATTCCTACATAATAACTTATCTTCATGTCAACTGTATTTTATGTGCTGCTACATTGAAATAAATAGAACTGTATTTATTTTTTTACATGTCTTTCGACATACCAACTTACCTTCATATCCATTGTATTTTTTGCATTGCTACATTGAAATAAATAGATTAGTTAGACAAGAGGATGAAATCTAATATGCCACAGTAGAGGAAGATGAAGTACAATCTTTGAAAAGGTATACCAATAGTGATAGTAAATCAAACACACAAAACGAGTAGGTGGATAAAATATTGGACTAGAAAACAATAATTTGGAAACAATCGGCCTTTGTTGAGACTTCCCGCTTTCGAAAATTGCTCTTTTCTTTTCTATTTTCACACTCTCTATAATCCTTTTTTTTCCCCCTCTTCTATACTTAACTGAATTCCCCTTTATTTTTCCCTCTACTTTCCCTTTCTGGTTACTTTACTTAGTCATTTTTCCGAAAATGTCTAGGTGCAAGGGTTGGAGGACTCACAGGTTCACATTTCTAATCATGCTTCTATATCATGAGTCCGACTGACCACTTCCTTATTTCATACTTAGCCACTTTTTTGATCGCGGGTTCCCAGGCTGGCGGGCTCAAAATTGCGCTTCTATTGTTCTGTGTCCTGCAAACAACACCCGAAGTTCCGTGATATACAAATTGATAGTCGGACTCCCGGTTTGGCGGGCTCAAGATTGCACTTCTATTGTTTCATGACCTACAAACAACTCACAGAGTTCCGCGATATACAGATTGACCATCGAACTCCCCCATCATGCCATGTTCCGTGTTACACATTTTTGCACTCAAAATTTCTGAGACATACAATTTGACCGTCAGGTCCTCACATTTCCTGAGTATCCCTTGACACCCTATTTCATACGCCATCCCCATCGGGCCTATATGTGACATCCAAGACATACAACTGCACACTGATGCACAACTGTTTGAGAAACAACTGTGCATAGTGCAGAACTGTTAGTCAAACATGCACACATCTCATGCGTGTCTATCTCCCCCCCCCCTCCGCACCCACATGTGCGACTGTGTCAAGCACAATTGCACACTATGTGCTGGAAAATGAATTATACACGTGCACATGTGCACGAGTATTCCTCCTTTTCCCATGCACTGGTGCGCCCCTACCCACAAAATACCCTCTATGGCCCTCTGTACAGTCCCTACCTACATTCTACAATTTACACAATAAAGGAAGATAGGACCAGTAACCTGACTCTCGCCACTCCTGGATCGGTCGACTCGTGCTCTCATAATCTCCAAATCTCCTCAGAAACCTCTCATCAATTCAACTACAATGACGGGTACAAATGAGATGGCATTGTGGACCGACCAACCATATATAGTCCATTTTGTCAAACTTCTACACTTAGTTAAAGGAGCCCAAAGCCTCTGTTTTTCGATCTATTTTTATCCACGAGATCCTGGTCCCACCCTCTACACATTCACATTCCCCGAGCCTTCATCTGAACTTGAACGTGGAGGCACATTTTTCTCACATTACGTTCAGGTACACATGCTCATATTCAAATTTTATCAAATAACTGTTATATGTTCTTTATCATTGGATATTGTTCACATCATGTATTTGGTTTTCATGTGTGTAGGTACCTGTTCATACAAACAACGTAGCCCCTTCAAGTATATGTCTGACACTGGCATGTAATTTTTTCCCTTGTTAATAAATTACATCTCCTAGTCACACCCTCTAACGTTCACCTTTAGCGTCCTTACATCCAATGTTGCAGTACCTCTACCTCTGCTACATTTGGGTACTTTCACCCAGTAGCACTCTCCCCTACATGAGTTGTCCCAATCATAGTTCCCCTTGGCAACTTGACACTCATTCTGATTTCACCCCCTGGGGATGGGAGTCCCGATAGTCTTATGCACTTCCAAGAATGAACCCCATACTTCTTCTCATCATATTGCTAGCTTTCCCAATGGACTCCTAGGTCATATAATCTCGGCTCTATTGACTGCACCTCAACAGTATCATTAGCCCTCCATCTCATCCACCATCAGTTTTCCCATCTGCATATTTTCCTCCATCCATTTCCCTAATACAGAAACCCACCCATGGGGCCCCCACCCTCCACCAATTCTCTTTCGCAACTTTCTCCCTAATAGGCCGATCCATATTTCACCGGGGCACACGTTTTTGTATTTGTATACTCAACCCAAATTATTATTTATTTCTTTGGTAATTGTAAAAAGCCTTTGTTTCCAACAATTACTTAGCTTTTTGTCATCACCCTTGATGACCTTATTTTCCCTGGCAACGCAACCCATGTCGCCCTTGGTTGGGGAATCCACTCTTTTTTCATGCCGACATCGTTCACGAACCTCGAGTATGCCAAATCCATGTACCCATGATCTTTGAGTTTGTCCACTTTGTTATCCTCTGGCACAATTTAACCCCATATCTAGTCATCCCCTTAACACTAGATACTGTTTTACGGTTGCTGCCAATCATCCTTCAAAATTTCCAACCAAGGGAAGTCTTGAGTCTCATCGCATCTTGACTTCATTCATGTTACATGTCCATACCTGATCTCATCTCAGTGGATTTCACGAAGCCCTTTGATTCTTGAAGTCGCGTCTCCCTTTCTCTCGACATCAACACAATTTCCAAAAAGGCGACAATATCTTGACTCTCATTACCTTCACAATGAGGAGTCTCGGACGACACCGAGAGAATCATCATTTCTCTTTGATTTTGTTGACCCCCATAAAATTCAACTTCAACAAACTCTCATGTTACGATGGGTCTTACTATGCGACTATTGCAGTTGTTTCATACCATCTGAAGACTTCTGAATTCATTAGGCCATCAATTCCTACGAGTCATTGACAATTCTTACAGTCGTCCTTGCCTCACTTCAGAGTTTGTTCACCATTCAAAATTGTCATCTATTGTTATCAACCACCCTCGAGGGCATTTCATTTATCTACATCAACCTACATCTTCAGTTACAATATCACACTTTGGCTACATGACATGACCATGGGGCATGCCCACCTCGTTTGTATGTGCATATTTTCTTTTTCTCCCTAGATAAAGGTTTGGGTCCCATAGTTTTCCCTCTCCTTTTGGCGGATCGCTCTTGCAGTTCCTCTCTTCACTCTTCATTACAATGGCACTCTCAGTGAAAGAAACATTGATGTATTTTGGCTATACATATGCTCATAACCTCACACATCAGGGGGCATCTATTATCATTGAAAAATCATCCGCAACATTGCACACAAATGGTTAAGGAAACACAACAATGTCAACAACAATTAGTCCACCTACAAAAATGAAATGCATTCAAAAGGAAAAAAACTATACAATTGGGTCAAAAATTGACTTGCGCAAATTCACCAAAAGAAGCACGCGCATAGTGCGCAGTGTGTGCGGGTCAACACAACCCTCAGAGTGCACAATGTGCCAAGTGCACAACTGTGTACGAGAAAATCCACGCACTTCTATGAACAATGCATTTATGGATCTTGTCGTGCCCTCTACCACTTATGGACCAGCTCCCAACATGATTTGACCCTCATATCTGAGCGAAATCTGAATGGGAGGCTAGGCAAGGACTAGAGGGTGCCCTAAAAGGCCCCTTGTTCACACCAAGAACCAATTACATTTTGCCTTGAAGAAATGCTATAAATAAGAGCCATAGGTGCACTAAGAAACCAAGATCTTCATTGTATTGTTATGCTGCAAGAATTCTCCCTTGAGAATCCTCTTTTCTCTTTGGAGCCTTCAAGCACCATTGCAATAGGCCATTCCACTCACCTCTTGAGGGAATAGGCGTTTTTGTTCTTCACCATTTTTCATTTTCTTCCATTGTATGAAGAGCTCTCCATTAGGGAACTCAAGAGCCCTCCCAAGGAGGAAGAAGGGACTCATAAGTCTCTATTTTTATCTACGGTGTTTTGCTTACTAATATATTGATCCATTGGTAGCATTATGTTGGTCATTGTTTTATTTTCATGGTTCTAAGTTTCTCATGCTCAGGATCATCTAGACATGCAAGTGTTGTTGTTTTGCTCACCCAAGTGACAAAACCAACACAACAAACACTAAGGATAAAATTTCCAAGGGAATAATCTAGGAATCCTCAAGGTTAAGCTAAAATTTTGAAAGTTGCATTAATTACTTGGTTCTCAAAATTTCTACAGCATGAGGGCTACATCAAGCAAAAGGAAAAAGAAAATCCATGAACCTCCTTGCTATGTCTTATAGTGCAACAAGTTGATGTTTTTGCATTGGTACAATATAGTCGTGGTGAGTTTCTTATTTGGGGGAATGCAGAGGGATTGGGGAGATGGTAAAGGGTAGCCATGGGATAAGATTACTCGGGGGGAGGGATGGTTTCTTCCTGACGGGGATTACTGTAATGAGTTAGGACATACATAATATAGTGAAAGGGGTGCCCCTTCAATTACCATGGAAAAAGGAGAAGCTCAACACCTCCAACAAAGATTCTCTTGATTTTGGAAGGTCATCGAGGAAGCATCACCAAAGGAAGCCAGAGAAAGAAAATGCACTGATTAAGAATGCATTAGGGATTAAGACCCTTTCCCTCACCCAGAAAGGGGAAATATAATGACCTTAGTGAGGCATGACTTTCAGGAAGAAGGATACAGGTTTACTCAGTCGTGAGAGGGGAAAAATATGTTATCTATCTATCTATCTATCTATCTATCTATCTATCTATCTATCTATCTATATATATATATATATACACGCCAGACTAGTGATATCTCTCATTTCCAAACCATCAAATTTACAGCCTGCCTTTAATGTCTCGGTGAAGGAGCCTACTAGGGTTTGAGGAAATTATGGGCAAGGGAGAAGAAGGTGAGAGGTCCCTCTCCTTCCAACCCAAAAATGGAACTAACACAAACTTGTAAACAAAAAAATACTATTCTCGCATTATCAATGTAAATTCAAGCGTGAAGAGGTACTCACCATCCTCGCCCTCGCCCTCGGTCTTGGAATCACCTGATCAATTTTACGGATGGCCATCGATGGTGTTTCCTGCATGTGAAACTATTTCCCTCTGCTCGGTCTCAGAATCACTTGATATTACCCTTGATCTAGGTCTCGCACGTAGGTAGAGGTATCAGAGCTTGAGCATAGTGAACCCAGGTTAAGTGATATGTTATATATTGGATCTAATTACTGTAAATACGTGGATTGATAGTTCTTATGAAACAAATAGCTATGGATATAGGTATAGGTACATGGATAAGGGTTGCAGGTTACATGTTATAGGGCTTAGATGATAGGTATTATAATGGTTAAATGCTAGAGGGTTTAATGGATAAAAACATTAGGGATTAGGAATTATAAAATTTAATCATTATAATTGTCACATGTTAATATACAATTATAATGAGTTGAGGTTATAGAAGTTAATGAGTGGTTATACTAGCTAGTGTTGATATGAACCATATGGGATAAGAGCTATAGTGCTTTAGAGGAAATTAGTGGTTATAGGGGATAATGGTTTAGGGTGAAAAGTTTTATAAGAATCAAGGGTTATGAAGATATAAAAATTACTTTTTAGTGATTAGAAGTTATGGAGTTTATATGGGTTATGATTTATAGGGTATAGTGTTATAAGTGTTAATGGACATGATGTTATAAAGATCTTAATGTTAGGGGGTTTAAGTGTTATGTTTTAGGGTTTAGGGGTTATAAGGGTTAGAGGTTATGGGTTACATATGTTAAGGGTTAGGTATGATAGGTGTTAATGGTTTGTGATTAGGGACCATTGGGGTAGGGGATAATGGGTTTTAAAGTTACACGTTGTATGTGTTAAGGTTACATATTAGGGGTTATAGTATTTTGGAGTTAATTGAATTAAGGCTATAAGATTGAAGAGACAAGGGTTACATGGGTTGGGAGTGTTAACGGTTAAAAATTATAAGGTTTAAGAATTACAAGAGTTAGAATTTAGAGTTTATAAGTGTTAAAAGTTATACATGTTAAGGGTTAGGATGTAGGAGTTAAGGATTAGGAACTATACCTATTAGAGGTTAGGGGTTATAAGAGTTATAAGAGACAATGCTTAGGGGTTGTGGTTTTTGTTGGTTTTATGGGTTATATAAGTTAGTTGAGGTTATAGGTGTTATGAGGATCATAGCTGGTTATAGGGGTACATTATTAGTTTTACTAGTTAAGGGAAATATGGGTTATTAGGGATAGTTAGAGGCTATCTTGGTTAAATATTAATGTCAATATTGATTACTATTTCTAGAACTTAAGGATTAGTTGTTAAGGTTTTCTATTTATAATTGTTAGTGGCTAGGTGTTATAGGTTGTATGGGTAACTAGTTTAAGGTCGATCAAGGGTGATATAGGTTAAGAATAGAGGTCGATGATTATGATTATAAGGGTTGGGGTTTTAATGAGTTAGGGGTTAAATGTCTTAGGGGATATGGGAATTTGGGTTTATATGATATTGGAAATTATAAGGTTTAAGAATTATATAGGTAATGCATTATAGAGGTTAGGCATTATATTTGATATTGGTGATAATGATTATGAGGGATGTTCATTGTAGGGGTTAGGGGTTATATATTTTAAGGGTTATAGGGGTGATAATTGTTAATGGTCATAAGATTTTTAAGGGTTGGGTATAACGGGTTATTTAGGGTTCATATTTATCCATTATAACCCACAACCCCAAAACCCCTAAAATTTACCACCGCTGATTCTTATAACACATAATGCACACCATGTAACACTTATAACCCGTATTTTTTTTTTTTGTGTAGTCCATATAACCCTGAAAAACTACCCCCTAAAACGCCCAATTTCTAACATATATCCCCTAACTCTTACAACTCTTAAAGCCTAACCCTTACCAACAACAATACATATAACCCTTAATCTATAGATGCTCTTACAATCTTTAAGTCTTAATCCTCTAACATACAAAACAAAATGTGAAACGCTCATAACCCTTTAGACCTAACCCTATTACTATTAATCAATAACCCATCTAAACCCTTAAGTGCTATAAAACCTAAACCCTATATCATAACTCCTAATTCCTCCAAACATTAATGTGTATCAACCCTACTAATCCCTTATAACCCTTGAAACATATAACATTTATCTCAAAAACCATGATAATGCTTAAACCATATAACCCCTAAACCCTATCCTACATAACTTTTACAATGTTTATCTTCAATTTAAACCCTATAATTGCTAATGTCTACCCTAAAAAACCTAAAAACTAACCCTTAACCCCTAAATTCTAACCACTACACCATATAAAACTCTAATGCAACCTCATAATTAGAACATATTTCCCTTGTAATACTTAAGTCTTATCACCCCCACCAATATTAACCCCTATAACCATACACACCTACTCCTTAACCCCTCCTAAGACGTAACCCTTGTAAACTCAATAAGAGTTATGTGGAAACCCTTGTAATCCCTTACCCATAACTTTTATAACCCATGATTTACAAAACACCTATAAGTCCTAACCATTATAGACCCTATCATCATTAACCCCATAATCATTATCCCTAATGATCCTACGACTCCTACAACCCTAGTAAAAAATTAACTTATCTTTCTTGTCTTTGTTTTTTTCTCTCATCTAAGTACTCTTTTGCTCCAAAAGGAATATTAGTACGAAATCATTATTTAAATACGAAATCTGATTTATCACCTTTTTCTTGCCATGACCAAAATCATGGGCCTAATTGGCATGATGTTGGTTTTGAATGACACAGATGATGAATACAAATAGTGGGTGTGTGGGTGATCTTTGAGTCTGGAAACCCTCCCATATAGTTAAGGCATGCAAACAGTCTATCCATGTCAAATTTTAGTGCACATAGAAACATTTTGAAAACATTTCAACATTGGCCCCATTCACATGTCATTGTTTCCCATCATGTACTCTAGCCCTAGTACAATGTCTTTTCATAGTTTTTTAATTTAAAATTTGATTGAGAAAATTAAAACGAAATGAGGACGCGATGGTTCGATATATAGAGTGGGTGTGTGAGTGATCTTTGAGTCTGGAAACCCTCCCATATCGTCAAGGCATGTAAACATTATATCCATGTCAAATTTCAGTGCATACAAAAACATTTTGAAAGAATTTCAATGTTGGCCCCATTCATAGGTTATTGTTTCCCATCATGTACTCTAGCCCTAGTATAGTCTTTTAGTTGTTTCCATTAAAATTTGACCGAGACACACGTCCCTGTATCTCTTCAAGGGCATGGAATAATGTCGATAAAGAAGTACTTGATTAATCACACAAGATTCAATATCAGTTATTTCTTGTCTTTGTTTTCATATAAGTACTCTTTTGCTCCATAAATATATTAGTACAAAATAATTATTTAAATACGGAATCTCATATATTTCCTTCTTCTTTCCATGACCAAAATCATGGGCCTAATTGGCATGATGCTGGTTTTGAATGACACAAACGATGAATATAAAGAGTGGGTGTGTGAGTGATATTTGATTCCAGAAACCATCCCATATCATCAATGCATGCAAACAGTCTATCCATGCCAAATTTCTATGCATACAGAAACATTTTGAAAAATTTTCAATGTTGGCCCCATTCACAGGTCATTGTTTCCCATCATGTAATCTAGCCCTAGTACAATGTCTTTTAATAGTTGTTTCCTTTAAAATTCGACCAAGAAGATTAAAACGAAATGAGGAAAATATGGGTCGATATATAGAGTGGGTGTGTGAGTGATATTTCAGTCTGGAAACCCTCCCATATTGCAAAGGCATGCGAACAATCTATCCATGTCAAATTTCAGTGCATACAAAAACATTTTGATAGAATTTCAACGTTGGCCCCATTCATAGGTTATTGTTGCCCATCATATACTCTAGACCTAGTACAATGCATTTTAGTTGTTTCCTTTAAAATACGACCAAGACGCACGTCCCTGCATCTAGTACTGCAAGGGCATGCAATAACGTCGATAAATAAGTACTTGATTAATAACAAAAGCTTTAATATCAGTTATTTCTTGTTTTTATTTTGTGCTCTCATCTAAGTTCTGTTTTGATCCATAAATAATATTAGTACGAAATAATTATTTAAATATGAAATCTCATCTATTGCCTTATTCTTTCCACGGAAAAAATCATGGGCCTAATTGGCATGATGTTGGTTTTGAATGACACAGGCAATGAATATAAAGAGTGGGTGTGTGAGTGATCTTTGATTCTAGAAACCCTCCCATATCGTCAAGGCATGTGAGCAGTCTATTCATGTCAAATTTCGATGCATACATAAACGCTTTGAAACAATTTCAATATTGGCCACATTCACAGGTCATTGTTTCCCATCATGTACTCTAGCCCTAGTACAATGTCTTTTAATATTTATTTCCTTTAAAATTCGACCGAGAAAATTAAAACAAAACGAGGACGAGATGGGTCGATATATAAAGTGGGTGTGTGAGTGATCTTTGAGTTTGGAAACCCTCCCATATCGTCAAGGCATGCAAAAAGTCTATCCATGTCAAATTTTGATGCATACAAAAACATTTTGAAAACATTTCAACATTGGCCCCATTCACATGTCATTGTTGCCCATCATGTACTCTATCCCTAGTACAATGTCTTTTAATAGTTTTTTCCTTTAAAATTTGACCGAGAAAATTAAAATGAAATGAATATGAGATGGGTCGATGTATAGAGTGGGTGTGTGAGTGATATTTGAGTCTGGAAACCCTCCCATATCGTCAAGGCATGCAAACAGTCTATCCATGTCAAATTTCAGTGCATACAAAAACATTTTGAAAGAATTTCAATGTTGGCCCCATTCAAAGGTTACTGTTTCCCATCATGTACGCTAGCCCTAGTATAATTATTTTGGTTGTTTCCTTTAAAATATGACTGAGATGCACGTCCCCGCATCTAGTACTACAAGGTCATGCAATAACGTCGATAAATAAGTACTTGATTAACCGCAAAAGCTTGAATATCGGTTATTTTATGTCTTTTTTTTTTGCTCTCATCTAAGTACTCTTTTGATCCATAAAGAATATTAGTATGAAATCATTATTTAAATACGAAATATCATATATCTCCTTCTTCTTGCCACGACCAAAATCATGGGCCTAATTGGCATGATTTTGGTTTTGAACAACACAAACGATGAATATAAAGAGTGGGTGTGTGAGTGCTCTTTGAGTCTCGAAACCCTCCCATATCATTAAGGCATGTGAACAATCTATCCATGTCAAATTTTGGTGCATACAAAAACATTTTGAAAAAATTTCAATGTTGGTCCCATTCACATGTCATAGTTTCCCATCATGTACTCTATCTCTAGTACAATGTCTTTTAATAGTTTCTTCCTTTAAAACTCGACCAAGAAAATTAAAATGAAAGAAGGACAAGATGGGTCGATATATAGAGTGGGTGTGTGAGTGATCTTTGAGTATAAATATGAATGAATAAACTTCTCTTGGTTTTGGGAATAATTTATTCTCTATTGAACAAGGCCAACCACATGAAGGTGGAATCTCATATGGCCCCTCCCCTCCCTCACATCACTCTCAATTCCCCAATAGCCAATCTATAAAATAGAAAATAAACAAAAACAACATAGTAATCATGCATAGAAAGTAAAACATAAATTAATTAAGGTAAATGAAATTATGAGTTTGTAAATGATAATTTTAATTTAGCACATACACTATGGCCACTATTTTTCAGGTTTGACATAATAAACAACATGCAACATAGGATATAAAAAAAATGGCATAAAACTTAAAAACATGTAATTAACCCACATAAGCAAATTATTTAAAGAGAATATTTCATACAAATTAAAATATATAGTTACATACCTCATCCAACTCAACATCTGTATAATCATCCTTCTTTTGTATCTTCTTCTTCATCCAACTTGGCATCTGTATCATCATCTATTTTAAAAACGGTGTTGAAAGAATTGATGATATCAGCATCATCATCAATATCATTTTTGAGCATATCTTCATCGACATCATCATCAAGAACTGCATTGTCTCCTACACCTGGTTCATCTTCCCCGTCTTCTCCATCTGTCGACCAATCTTCCTCCTCTGTCTTTGGCGCACCATCTTCTTCTTCAATACCATCTTCTTCCTTTACAATATACTTTACCATCCTTCCTCGTGGATCATATCTCACAATAAATGACCAATCCCTCTCACTTGGAACCTTTGAGTAAAAGACTTGTTCACATTGTCTTGGAAAAACATAGCGATCATGTCCTCTTTCAAACATCGTTGTTTAATCATCGAAAATCCATTGACATGTTGAATAACAGTTCTTTCCTCATCACATTCATGCATTCGTATCCTATACCATTTGACGTCGAACAAAACTATTTTGAAGGAATTAAAGTCACACTCAATTATATCATCCAAATACCCATAATATTTATTTTCAGATTCTCAGGGATGTTTGTCACTCGTAGAGGAAACATTAGTGACCCAGAATACTGCATTTATCCCACAATTAGAATTTTTATTGGTTTCATCCAACTATTTAATGTGAAATTTACGACCATTGCACCATATAGCCTTGTGGTGTTTCAACTGCAATATTCCATACATGTAAAAGATGAATTGTCAATTAATAAAAATATTTATATAACTTGGAAAGTATTTGAAAAAAACACACCTCCAGTCACATTAATATAATATAAATTGACTAAATAAAATGGGTGAATTTTCTTTCCTATCCATCTTTCAAACCATATGCTAAATCAATTTCCATCTGCGTAACATTAACATATCCATTACGACGAGCTTTTCTAACCAATTCAGACAATATTTTCCATAATAACCTACTGACGTGATGTTTTTTACATATTTCAATCCATGCCTTCATCCAATCAAGATTGTTTGTAATGTATAAATATAGGGCATCCCAATCTTGAGCAACTGAATAAAAAAATCATAATATATTCACCAATATTAAAAATTAGTTAAAACGATGGTAAATATCAATAATTGATGAAAGAATAAATAATAAATGAGTATTATCATATATTACACAAAAAATGAAAAGTTATGTGTATTATAAATCTCCACAATTTAATTACCTCTCACTTTCTTCATTCTACCTTTCCCCGATAAGTGCTCCCCTTCAAATTTTTTGATGGAGTTCACATCCCAAATGTGATCCACTGCATGCATATCTGGCACTGCTAATTTCGGAAGATGCTGACTAATATACACCATGGATTGATATATCATATATCCCTCCACCATAGAACCCTCAGGATGTGCTCTTTGTCTTAACCAAAGCCTTTAATAATTTCAAGTGCCTCTCCACCATCCACATTGACCGTGTGTGTACAGGTCCACACATTTCAATATTCTCAACTTGGTGTATGAGGTAGTGTTCTTTTGCATTGAAAAATGTTGGAGGTATATACTTTTGCATTTCACACATTGGCCGAGGAATTTCTCTCTTCCAATACTTTATATCATCTTGATGGATTTATTTCAATGACAACCATCTATAGATCACGGCACAAGAAAATACCAAGTTTCAACAAAACATGATATATATTACATTACAAGTAAAACATATGTCATTAAGTACAACACAAAATTGAAAAAACATTTTGCATATAAATCACAGCTACTTACCTCATGTATTTTCCAAGATCATATATAACTTGGTTGACGTTCTTGTCAAAGTCGTTTGGGAGAGATAGAGGTAGAACATATTGTAACAATAAAAATGAATCATTATTTGTTTCCAAAGTAGAAAAAAAAAATCTTAAAAAATGTATATGGCCAATATATAAATATGTATACCAAAATTATTACCTTAATGAAGGTATTCCAATCATGTGTTTTTTCCCCACCAAATTCACCTTTCTTCATTAAAATATTATTTATGTTTGAAGAAAATCTTGTGGGAAATTTAATTCTTTTAATGACCTCTTTTACATCATTGATTTGTTGCTTTGTTAATAACCATGGAAGGTTATTTTGGTCTCCATTTCTATTTGATCATATCACACTTTTCATTGCATGATTGGCTTCCTGAATGTCAATACAAATTTTGACAATTTTTTCTTTATCCCTCCTACCATCTATGATTCACCATAAAGTTTTTGTCACATTCTTACCAATATGCATTGTATAAAACAAATGAGCTATTTTTAGCTCCTCATAGTAGGGCAACCTCATGAATTGAACATGATAACATTTCATTCCTCGTAGAAGCTCATTATTAATACCTCCACGACGACAACTATAAGATGAAGCATAAAATAAATCACATCAATAATTATCAAATACAGTAAAATAAATTCAATAATTAAAATAAAAATTCAAAACAATATTACACATATGATACATAAATAAATTGTGTACCTTGACGATTTTTGTTATATTCCAACCTCCATCGGTTAGGTGTCATTCTTCGTGGCTTTAATCCAGTCTCTTTTTTCCAATTGAAAAGATGTTTTTTAGTAGTACGATACATAGGGTTATTAGGGAGGAAGTTCCTATACTCATCAAGCACCATCTTTCCTAAAATTTTTGAATGACGATACTTCATCTTTGTTATATTTTTAGTGAGCTATGGCTCATGTATTCCTTTTAAATTTTCCGTCAACAATTACTTGAACCATAACTACTGTAGAAAACCGAGATTCCAAGAAGAAGATCCATTCACAAGTACACAAGAAGTATCCTGGGAAACCCTTCTCAACAAGGAAATAAAAACCAACCAATCCTTTAATATATTCCTCAAGAGAAAGACCTCCCACACCATCACCAAAACTAGCACACAAGAGGGTGCTGCAATTCTCATAATTTTAGACCTCCAAATGAAATCATGAGATGACACAATGCTAAGTGTGTTTCCTCAATGGGGATTCACCTTTATTTATATAAGACTTGTCACATCAAATGATGTGTCTATTGACACAATAGGGATGACCTCAATAACTCAAAATATAATTAATAATTTCCATATTAATTATCTTTTACATTAATTATTAATCACATTAAGGTGGGGCCAACGTGTACCCTTTACATTACAATTAGGGTTACAGGAAGGTCTGACTCTTGAAGAATATAGAAATGGATCTTATACACCCACTAGTTCTCATACACTAGGGGAACATCCATAAGGATGTCCATATCTCTGGCTCACTGCATTACACAGAAGAACTAGTTCTTCACACGTTCACTTGTGCTCATCCATAGGCACGTCCAATCAACAAATATTCTTTCCCACTGCATCACACAAGAGAGTCATCTGGAGTTTCTCGTCAACTCTTCTGCTCAGAGGAGGCTAATACATCATCTTCATTTATGTTCTCATGACGATGCAACCAACCCTTTAGGATTTCACACGTTCACCTTGTGCTCAACCATAGGCACATCCAACTCAACAAATTGCCTTTCCCACAGGATAATCATCTGGAGTTCTTCTCAACTCTATGAATGGAGGAGGTCATCTCTACATTCCAGCTCTATCTCAGATAGAAACCACTTACCCTTATTAGGGGATTTCTCTCAGGTTTGTAAGCTGGAGAAATTATCACATAGCTGCAATGGTCAACATCTCACAGGTTTGTAAGATGGAGAATGTCTCACATAGCTACAATAATCAACACTCCCTCTCAGCTAGGGAGGCATTCTTCATCATGCCAAGTCTCAAATAGATGTACTTTGAATTTTGTCTTGGTTGGAGTCATCAATACTCCCTCTCAACTAGGGAGGCATTCTTCACCAATTTAGTTTGGTGAAGATGTCTACAATCTGCTCATGTGTAGGAAGGTACTGCATGTGTACGATTTTCCTCTGCATCATATCTCCGATATAAGGATATTTCATCTCATTGTGTTTCGATCCATCATGAAACACTGGTTTCTCAAGGAGATTTATCATAGGATCCATCTCATGATCAAGTAGATCTGTCAGAATCTTGTGAATCCACATTTCTTCGCATACTCACTGCTATATACTCCTCCTCTGTGGTACTCAAGGCCATAGAGTTTTTTTTCCTGCTGCATCAGGAAACCATGGAAAACTTCATGGTAGAACATCAACTGGATGTGCTCTTCTGATCCACTGTACTTTCTACTCAATCCAAATCAGCATATCCTGCAAACTCAAGTTCACTCTGGAGGCATATCTCAGGCCATATCCAATTGTGCCTCGTATATATCTTAATACATGCTTCGTTGTTATCCATTGAGTCTGTCTCGACTAACTCATGGAATGACTAAGTACATTCACTATATAGCATGCATCAAGTCTGGTGTTAACCAGATACATCAGTGATCCAATCAACCGTGGATCAATCTCGTCTGAATCATCTTTATTTTCTTCAAATCCATCACCATGGATTTGCATTTTTTCATATCGAGCTTCTTTAATATTCCTGCTGTATATTTTCCTTGACTCGGGAAAATATCATCAGTCCTCTATCATACTTCTTGTCCCAAGAAGTAGTGCATCATACTCATATCCTTTATCTCAAAATCAGAAGTCAAAGCTTACTTGTATCCAACAACAATGATTTATGAGTAAGTTATCAAAATCAAGCTCTCGTCACCAACACTGTAATAATATAGGGTTGGATTAGAAATACTCTTGTTGAAATCAAAACTCATCAAGAATCCATCCATCTGATATATTTTTCAACTCATGGATGGTAGTACGAATGGAAGTGTATCGGGTTTACTGGATCAATTGCCTCATCGTAGACAAATCCCTCGGTTTGTGAGAAACCTCTGGCTATAAATCTCACTTTGTATTTATCGACACTTATATAAGCTACATGCTTGATCTTATAGATCCACTTTGGAAGTCATCACAAAATTTACTTCTGGTCTCTGAACATATCAACTAGAGAAACTGGATCAGTTGGAATAATGTCTGTCTCCCTCTGAACTGCTGAAGGGGGAGAAGGCATTGTCTCACTGTCAATCTCCATCTAAGATTTTATGGATCTTTGAAAGGCTATCTCTTCTTTAAGGAAAACATCTCTGCTTGTCTCAATATGTCTCTAACCAGGGATGTTGATCTGGAATGTCTTCGAAGATTCATTGTTATCCCACAAATGTATCATTTTTCTCTGAAGGGTCTGGCTTGGACTTCTTCTCTTTAGGTACATGAAAATACACTCGGCACCCAAATATCCTGAAGTGTTCAATATCAGGCTTCACTCTGGTGAAGGCTTCTTCGGGAGCTATGTTTTTCAAAGTCTGGTGAAGACTCTTGTTATGAACATATACTATTTCATGCATGCTTCTACCCATAAAAGCATAGAAGGATTATGATCATGGATTATTGCATTGGTTTCCTCAATGATGGTTCTATTCTTCCTCTCTCTCAGATAGTTTTTACTCCCTATGAAGGATAAACATCTTCCTTTGTTGTTAACCTGTCTAGAACAAAAAAAAAACAAGAGGAACCAAAACAAGAATATCTCCTAGAGGAGAATAATGAGTACATATCTAGAATCAAAGAAATTTAAGGATTGTTGTCTCATCTACAACACTTATTGTAACGCATCAAACTTTAGAAATATAGGTTATAGGAATGGCAATTACAACAATCAAACCTGGGGTCTTCACTTCCAGTGTGTTGTTCCTTTGAATGCACTAAGATCCCTTTGGATCCATGACTTCAACAAAAACAAAGGTTCCTTCCTCTTACAATTTCTCTCATGAAAATGATACAAATAATATATACATACAAGTGCATACCTAAGAGTGTACACAAATGGATTTTCTCCTTGCTTGTCTTGTAGCCACCTATACTCTAGTTTGGTAGCAACTTTCTGCATGCTTAGGACAAACCTCAAACTTGGTCCTTTTATACCTTAGAGACTCCTTCAGATTCTAAATGTGTAAATGTTCAGTTTCTCCAGATTTTGTAAGTGTATCTTCTATATATATTTCTTCTGCGAATATATTCACACTTCATTTTGCATGGAAACTGCCAATAGTAACTGAGTATTTCCTACAACAAGTTGATCCAATGCAGTGACACGATTTGAAGGAGATATCATGTCCTCAAGTGTGAAATTACCATCCACCAAGTAGGTCTTAGCATCCTAGATATTAACAGTCATACCATCAAATGAAGTTGCAATCTTATTGCCACCGTTGGCTAAAGAAATTGTTTTTACTAGACCCTCACCAACTCTAATTAGGCCCACGTAGTGACATGAAACCTCTGTTGTTTTATAGCTTGCACCACTGTTGTGTCATGAAAACTTCTCACTGTTGACATAAGGAAACAAGAATATTGTAGGTATTACAACAATACTTAAAATTAATGAACTTTAGCAAGTGATCATGCTTTTAGGAAGCCTATCGTGGGGGTTCTTCTGGTTCTAGTAGCCTTGAACTTCATAAAAAAATTCAAACTATGCCTCAGTTATATGCTGCCATAGGTCTGTGGTTTTATTCCTTAGTGGTTGTCCTAAAAGACTTGAGGTCGCGTCTTTTATTTTATGATATAGTAGGATGAGACACCATTGGATACATGGTTTCCCCCCGATGTTGTTCCAGAAGTTCATTCCATCCGGAAAGAGAGGCCGCGGTCTGCTGAGGGGACTTGGTTATCTTCAGAATTTTGAGTTTGTTCGTTTCTCTTTAGGCTACGACAACCTTTCTCCTTGCCACAAAATATTAAGGGAGGGGTCTGGCCTTTCCCTTGTGTTGCGACCTCTTTTTCCATATGCCATAGGTGTTGATAAAGGGTTTTTACCACAGGAAGGAGATTTGTCCCTCCTCATCTACCACATATTGGTTACGAGGGGTCCGACCTTATTAAAAACCACATATTTTTCAAGGAGAGGTCCGACCCTCTTATCTTCACGCCATAACAGACCTTACCTTCAATTTGTAGTGTGCAATGGTTTTCTTCAAGCCTTCTCTGAAACCATGTTATATTTTTAGTGAGCTATGGCTCATGTATTCCTTTTAAATTTTCTGTCAACAATTACTTGAATGATAACTATTGCAGCAAACCAAGATAAAAATAAGAAGATCCATGCACAAGTACATAAGAAGTATCTTGGGAAACCCTTCTCAATAGGGGAAGAAAAACCAGCCAATCCTTTGCTAAATTCCTCAAGAGAAAGACCTCCCACACCATCACCAAAACTAGCACACAAGAGGGTGCTGCAATTCTCATAACTTCAGACCTCAACATTTGAAATCATGAGATGACACAATGTTAAGTGTGTTTCCTCAATGGGGATTCACCTTTATTTATATAAGACTTGTCACACCAAATGATGTGCCTATTGGCACAATAGAGCCAGCCTCAATAACTCAAAATATAATTAATAATTTCCATATTAATTATCTTTTACATTAATTATTAATCGCATTAAGGTGGGGTCGACCTGTACCCTTTACATTACAATTAGGATTACATACAGGTTTGACTCTTGAACAATATAGCAAGGGATATTATACACCCACTAGTGCTCATCCACTAGGGGCACATTTATATGGATGTCCATATCTCTGGCTCACTGCATTACACAGAAGAACCAGTTCTTCACACGTTCACATGTGCTCGTCCATAGGCACGTCCACTCAACAAATCTTCTTTCCCACTTCATCACACAGGAGAGCCATCTAGAGTTTCTCGTCAACTCTTATGCTCATATGAGGCTAATACATCATCTTTATTTCTGTTCTCATGACGATGCACCCAACACTTTGGGATTTCACACATTCACCTTGTGCTCAGCCACATGCACATCCAACTCAACAGATCGCCTTTCCCACAAGATAATCATCTGGAGTTCTTCTCAACTCTCTAAATGGAGGAGGTCATCTCTACGTTCCAACTCTGTCTCAGATAGGAACCATGTACCCTTCTTAGGGTCTTTCTCTCAAGTTTGTAAGATGGAGAAAGTATCACATAGTTGTAATGGTCAACATCTCACAGGTTTGTAAGCTGGAGAATGTCTCACATAGATGCAATCATCAACAATCTTAGTACCACAAACTGGGAATGGAAATTTACCCTTCATTTGAAGACCTGCAACAAATGGATTAATATTAATTATACGATGGGATTATTTAAAAAACATGCATGTTATCTTTAAATAATTATATAATATTAAAGTGCAACATAATTTTAATACCATAAAAATGTGTTATTCCCGAGGCATCATGAATTGTCCATACAAGTATTCCACGAAATTGAAATTTCTTTTCCCCGATTGGCTTACAGATGTCATACATAGTGATGTCAGCCCATAACTTTATTATCTCATCGATAAGAGGCTCGATATATACATTCATATATTTAACTTGGTACTTACCTAATTGTTTGAAATTACACATAATTAATACCATGATATGTATATTATTATATAAGTAAGTAAATAAATAAAATATATTTTGCAAAAAAAGAAACAAATGAAAATGTTACATTCGAAAAATTAATGTAAACAAATACCTGGAACAATCATTGTCAACATTATGTGCTCCCTCTTTATTCACATCCAAGGAGGAATGTTATTTTTGATAAAAAAGGTAGGCCACACTGAGTAAATAGACCTAAGCTCTCAAAATGGATTAACACCATCAGCTGCCAATGAAATCCTAACATTACGAGGTTCATCTTTAAATTCTTCCCATTTTCCTCAATTCCCCTAAATGCATAAACATCTGCAGGCATTCGAAGAACACCATCTCCACTTCATTTATGTGCATGGTAATCCATAAACTATGTTATGATTTTGCACCTGAGCAATCACTGCAAATGTGGAATTATGGGAGTATGATGAAGAACCTTTCAAGACACCCTATCTGTTACTTGATCAGTTTGATATCTACTGATATGAAATTGTGGACATTATGTTTTGGACACATGTTGTCCATAATATATAATATGATCATTAGGAAATGCATCGATAGTTTGATGCTCCATTATAATGTCTTTCATAATGGCATGTAAATCTCGATATGTGCGAGGTAAAATATTTGATGATGGTAACAAAAATTCACCGAACAATCTACAACATAAAAAATAACTAGTTAATATAAAGAATATTAATCATAAATATTGCATTCTTATTTTACACATGAATTAACATTAAAAAAAAAGAGAGAAAAAAAACCTTTATGTATATGTGATGAAACATGTTACATACCTTAGGATATGTGTCATACAAGTGTTCGACAAATTATTTATAACCTTTAAGTTCACCAACAAAAATGTAGAAGAGAGAAGATTTTCTCTTGAGCCTTTATAAAGTCATTTATTTTCCTTTTGTATCATAGGTTCATCATAAATACCATCACTGTCCCCATCCTCATCTGACTGAGTAAACAAGTCTTGGATCATTTGATTTGTCCCATCAACTTGAACTATGTTATTATTTTCATCTTCTTCCATGGGATCATTAACTTGATCTTCATTATTTTCTTCATGTTCCTCAACTTGTACAACATCATGTCTACTACTACTTGGTGCATTCTGCATAAAGTTAGGGGGGAATTCTAACTTTATAATTACAAACAATCATGCAAAATTAGTGTGCAATATAACAAATATTAAAACAATATAATTTTTTATAAATACAATCAATATAAAGAAAAATAATGATCAATATATAGCTAATTACCATGAGACGATATTCATTCGATCCCCCATCAATGTTCTCATATCTCCTACAATGTCTTTTAGTTGTTCCTATTAAAATTATAATGGGACATGCAGTACAACATCTTTTGCAAGGGAAATAGCATTTACCATTACCCTTTTCACCCTCTTTACTTTTTTTCCCAACTCTAGTATTTTCTGACATTCTTCACCACAAAAAAACAATGATGATTATCTTATAAAATTGAGTGGTGTAATAGAATATCTATTATATTATTCTAATGCAATTGACATATGAAAATAAATATGTTTTTCTCTTGACAAGAACACCTTATACCTTTTCCAAACCGTCCTTGTTATAGAAAATTTGTCGCAACATCTCTAAAATGCAACATATTTATTATTTTTTGTCCGTTGGAATTCCAACGACAGTTGACCAAGTCAATGTTGACTTAGTCAAATAGTGGGTGACCATTTGAAGAGAGGAACGAATAGCACGAAACTAGAGATATTGTCGGAATTAAGACGAACACAAAGATATCGTTGGTATTGAGACGAAGATAGACAAACCATCATAATTGAGATGAATCTAATTTTTTTCGTCGCAAGTCCGACGAATGCGGGCATAATTGCAAAAAAAACATAAAAACATTAAATATCTATCTTGTATTTTTCGACGACATGACCAATTTTTTCCGTACTGTCAGAAATAGTTCATCAATTTTTTTTCAATATGTAGTAGTGATGGTTCTTATACAGTGGGAGCCACCGGCACATGACAAGGGCACATAATTTGTTTGTGAGCTTCACAATGTTTGACTCAGGTATGTACGAGGAGCTTGGTGTAATGTCGTTGATCCAAACCCCATTGTAATTGTACATAATGGTTGGGAAGTCCTTGTTATTGATTGTAAATATAAATGTAAGTAAAGGCCAGTGAGCCATTGGTACAATTTTTGGTATTGCATGCACCTGAGTAGTGCATGAGTTTTTGTTACCAAGGAAGGGTGTGCACAATCCATAGTGTTGCATGCACCTAGGTAAGTGTGTATGGAATTGCGCACCAAGAAAAGTGTGCACACATTCCATAGTGTTGTGCACACCTGAGTGAGTGCACAAGATGATCAAGTCATACATGTATATATGTGTATCTGTATGTATTTGAGGCCAAAGAGCCTATTGGATATGAGGCTGGTGAGACAAAATGCATAAGGAAAGTGCATTTGTATTGTAAATGTAATTACCTCAAGTTGTTAATATAATCACATCACTGCACGTAGACTCAACTCAGATGAAAAGAGATGGGAGGATAAACTCCATGGAAAAGGTAAAAGGGGGGAGCTTAAGTTAAGGAAATATTTTATTAATATTTCTAAAAGTTTAATTTGTGGATATTTACTTATCCTAAGTTATCAAGGGATGGGAACGAGTCACCAAGTTTCTAAAAAGATAGTTCTTATGGTGATAGGTGGCAAAGGATAAATCTGAAGGTGACAAGAGTCTAGTTATAACCATCCAAATACATTATTGAGCTTGAGTGCATTTTGGTCAGGATACACATTTTGTAATTCCATATTTGATACCACATGAGCTCTAATCGACCATCCATCCTTGTCTATGATCTGAGATTGCCACCATTGTATGTAAGAGGGGTTTTTCCATCTAGTGACTGAGGGAACTGTGTTGAAGATGTGTGTTTCCAGGCCCATAATAATTTCTCTACAGGGGGGATATTTTCTATGTCTAAGAAGCGGGTTTTCAGGTCCATGAGCATCTCTTTCCAGGTGATATATTTTCTATGTCAAAGAAGTGCGTTGTCATGCCCATGAGCATTTCTCTCTAGGTGAGAGATTTGCTGGAATTGTTCCCTGGTGCGATGGGAATTAGATACAGGGCTCTAATAATTTCTGTTTGGACTGTTGTTAAAGCCCTGGAAGGGAATTGGGGTATCCAAAGGACTGTTGAGTAGAGAAGGGGCACACTTCCTTGGGTGGGACAAGCATGTGGGGAATGAGAGACTATAGGCTAGTTTCCGCAGTAGGCACCATGGACCGAGCAATTTTGTGGATTAATAGACTTTAGCTCATGATAAGGAACCCTTTTTCCCTGTGGATTTTATACCCCATCTTGGGGGTGATCTGTTGCTAAAATATTATGAGCGAAAAATTCTATGGATGGGAGGAACATCTGAGCTACATGTGTAGTTGGTGACTCTTCATAAAGATAAGTGTCTCATATGAGCTTATTCCAATTATTGTGTGCTTGTTGTTACTTTCTGATATGGGTTATTTTCCTGTAGAGAATTGTATATGAATATCGTGGTTAGTTATGTTGAATGTTACTACATATATGAGTTATGTTCCTATATGTTGTTACATCGGTTAGCATGACAGTTATAAGTGTTTCATGTTAGCTACATGTATGGTTAATCTGTACAACATAATAGCACATGTGAAGTATGAAAGTTACTACATTTTTCTGTTGGTTGAATTGTGTGGTGTGGTCATGAGATACCAAGGTAGGGTATAAATCGTCATGCACATAGGGAATCATTCTGTGTGCACAAGGTGATAAAATCTGAGTGCCACATCAGATTGAATGCATGCACAATAATGTTATGTGTGTAGAGTTATTGCATGCATAATCGTATATAAGTTCTCTAAAGAGTTATACACTCAATCGATTTTGGTTACTTATTTTGGTACTATAATTGTTTAAAAATAGGTTTACTCGTGGACCAAGATCCCAACTCGGTTTTCGGCGTAGTTACTTAAGGATTGTGTGAACATATTCTAATCCTACTTGTAACATAGAGTGTTGTAAGTGGTATCCACACAGTAAGATGTTGAAGTAAATTTTTCTAGCAGTGACTCTGGTTGTTATAGATTGGTATAAGAGTGAAATAAGTTGAGGTTTGTGGTTACGTGGCCTAACCTGGGTGGTTGGGGACGTTACATATTGGTATCAAATCCATTGGTTCAACACTAGACTTGAATGGGCCAAAGACCGACATGAAATAGATGAGTGCGCTAAGTATTAGTGGCATGCAATCAAATTTGATGACACACATAAATATATTGGTGCACAGTACAGAGTTGTGATGCACGCAAAAATAGTGATGTGCGGGTGTGCACAATATAATTTGGAATGTTAAAATATTCCAAGGAAAATAAAAGAAAGGATTTTGAAAATTTTACATAACTTTCATAAAATTGTCGCATTAACCAGTCTAACAAATCTTGTTGTCTGCACATTTTGCATAATTAACAACAATTAGTTCAGGAAAAAATTAACGCATGCATTGAAAGCATGGAAGATGCATAGAGAACCTACAATTAGGATGAAGAAATGAGAAGGTTGTACGCTGGTATGGGCATTAAAGATACATAATCTAATGGACATATGGAAAGATTAGAGGAGAGCATGAACTTGGTAGAGACCATAAGAAATTTGAAAAAGGATGTCTAAATATATAAATATAATATTGATAGACTTATGAAGGCCAAGGAGGTGAAATATGGCTTCAACATCAAGTTGCTACAAATCTTGGTCAAAATTGAGAAAAATATGGCTAAGGAGACTGAGTCAAGCAAATTAGGAAGACATAGGTCTCATGATGAGGGAAGAAAATCAAGAAGTGATGACAAACGTCTTCATCACTCTCCAAGATGTTCAGTTGGGAGAGTGCGTAGTATTTTGAGTCCATTCCATGTCATGAAGCATAGAAGGATTAGGGTAGACGAACTACAGGAAGAAATGAATAAGATCAACCCCCTACATTTGATGGTGAGAACAAGAAGGACGATGATGTAGAAACCTTGATCTTGGGTATGAGGAAATACTTCCAGCTACATAATTACTCTATGCGGGTAGAATGGATAATTTCCATTTATCAACTCAAAGGGAAAACATCGATGTGGTGGGACCAATTTGTGTAAGTGCAACACATTGATGAGAAGAGGGTTACTTAACCAAGCATTACTATGATATGAAAATGAAGGAGTTCTTTGAAATCAAGCTTGGGAGCATGACCACAAATGAGTACAAAAGGAGATTTTTAGAACTGTTGAAATATTTGTCTTTTATAAAGGATGATTAGGTGAATATTCAAAGTTAATTGAGTGGGATTCCATCATTCATCAGTTATAAGATACAATATGATGATCCCAATACATTAGAGGAAACCATAAGGCATGTTAAGTGTCTTTATGATCCGCAAAGGGGAAGACTGACTTTCCAAAAGGCTTGGGAAGACAATATGAAAAACAAGGTGGAACTTAGGAAGAAGAGTGCTAAGCCACCATTCTTTAGAAATATCTCAGAAGGAAAACCTACTTCCAAGGAGCCCAAAATGATTAAGGTAATGGAAACTAGGCCAAGGAAGCATCCAATGAAGTGTTGGGGTTGCGACGAAAACCATATGTTTAGAGATTTCCCTCAAATAGATGAAAAAGCGAGGAATGCACACAATGTACAACAAGATACGATAATCGAAGAGATGAGTAGAAGTGTGCCTAGGATTTATGCATCCTTATACAATAAGTAAGTTGAGTTTCAATCACACATGATCGAGGTGGAAGGTAAGATTAATGATCATCCAATTTCTAATTTAATTGAATCATGAGATATTCATAGTTATATAGATCCTAAGATGGTGGAAATATTGTAATATCTAAGAAGAAATCTTGGAAAACCTTTGTTGGTGCAGTTAGCTATAGGGGAAAAAAGGAAAATTAATGATATGGTCAAGGCATGTCCAATGGAAATGAATGGACTGTGCACAAAATCTAATTTGAATATTAAACCTTTGGGCCCGTATGAATGCCTCATTGGTATGGATTGGTTGGACCAGAATCATGTTGTTTTAGATTTTTATAATAAATCGTTTACTTTCCTAAATGAGTAGGGAAACTTGAGAATGGTTCAAGGCATTCCAAGAGTTGTATCTATTAGATAAATTTCAGCCTTGCAATTGAAGAAAATCTATAGGAAGGGGTGTCAAGTATTTGTAATGCACATGGAAGAGGCACCTCAGGAAAAAGTGCCAACTGTTGAATACTATGCATTACTAAAGGAATTTGAAGATGTTTTTAGAGAAATATCAGGGATGTCACCTAAGAGAGATATTGATTTCTCCATCAATCTGATGCCTGGAGCTACACCGATGTCCAAGACTCCTTACAGGATGAGTACACTAGAGCTGAAGGAATTTCAAATGTATGTTAAAGAATTTTTGAATAAGGGGTATACATGGCCAAGTGTGTCACCTTGGGGTGCCCCAATTTTATTTGTGAAAAATAAATACAATAGGTTGAGACTCTGCATTGACTTCAGCCAGTTGAACAAAGTAATAGTAAAGAACAAGTATCCTTTACCAAAGATTGATCACCTATTTGATCAGCTAAGGGGCGCAAAGATATTTTCCAATATTGACCTTAGATCTGGATATCACAAAGTGATAATAAAAGAGTAAGACATGTTATCCCCAAATCCTAGGGATAACTAAGGAGATGATGTCTCAAGGCCCTCAGGTTGCAGACATGGAGTACCTAGAGACAACTTGACCAACAACGTCCACTTGCACAAACATAGACCCACCTCAACACCACAGTTCCAGGTTCATCATGAGGGTATCCAACACATTATTTGACTTCTGGAAGACATTGGGTCTTACTCCATGAGGTACAAGCCATGTATCATGGTGAGTGTCATTTCAATATTTGAGGCATTTCAGTTTTTTGCATCTATAACTGCTTTTGATTATGCAATGTTTTCTTGGACATTATGTTCTTTGCCATTGTTAGAAAATAGGGAAAGACAGAAAATATACTTTCTTTCAAAAATTTCTAACAGTTAGATCAGCAAGAGCATAAATATATAAATAAAAATTACACTCAGAACATAAGTGCATAAACATACAGTAGATCTGAACATAAGGTACTTTTGAATAAGTAAAGATATAGATTTGATTCTGAATGAGCAAAACAACTAGAACTAAACTGTAGAAGCATTTTTGAGTTTGCAAAACAAATAGATCTGAACTGTATTGTCTTTCTGAGTTAGAAAAACAAATAAATCTGGACTGTGTATGTTTAGACCTGAACAATAGGTTTATTTCTCAACAAATAAAACAAAGAAACCATAGAAATATGTCTTAGAATGCTAAATGATAGATCAGAACATAAACTATAGAGCTAAGTATAGGCAATGAAATAAACTGAAGTAGTAACCTACCTTTGTGTCATAAATAAGAGCATGCCTCACTTGAGAGATGATAGGCCACTGTATATATGCTTAGATAAGTCTATAGATCATGGATCTACCTCAAGGGTTAGATCTCAATCAAGAGAAAATAGGACATTCAAGCCACCAAAGGAAAACCTCTCACAAACCACAATAAAAAAAACCACACAATAAATTCTGGAAGCAAAACCCTCACACAATAGAATCTAGAAACAAAACCCTCAGATAGCAGAATAAACTGCCAGGAGAAAAGGGATGGCTTCCTATAAAGAATGTCTAGCAACCTAGCAAGGGTGTTGCAGCCTTCAAGGATCTAGATCTGCTCAAGAAAGAGGGGACGACATGCTCAAGGAGGGTTCCACTAGCTTTAGAAGAGGGTTGGATTTCAGCAGAAAGGAACAGAGATTAGGGCAACAACTTCAAAACATTGCAACATCAATCAAGTAAACCTCAGCTCAACAACCCTTAACACAGACCTGACAGCAGCAAGGAAGAACCTTCAACACAACAAGACACATGGACCTGTCAACAATAAGGGTTGTTCTGAACTGTTGAAGGAGGCTGCAACTCAAGGAGAAAAGAACTCAGAACAATCTGCCACCCTTGGGAGAGAAGAGAATAAGTGAAGTGAATAGTGAAGGGGGAGGGTTCATATTTATACTTTTAGGCTAGGGCTAGGCTAATAAAAAATATAATTAAAAATAACATATTTAATTAATATAAATATTAATTTAATATGTTATAATTAAACATTAATTAATATTTTTCATATTAAGCCCTAAAACGAACCCTAATCAAACTCAAGCCCAAAAACCAAGGGTGGGGGTTTTAGGAGAGGTTTACTTAGTGGCAACACATGTCCATATACTTCTCAAGGTGACCAATTAACTTTATCATCACTGCATATGGGATACATCCCTCATGTGGTCATGCCCGCCTTCAAAATCTCTCATAGGTCTTGTGGACCATCCTTGAAGAGAAGAAAAGGATCATACACCAACAACTACCTGATCAAGGACCAGGTTTCCTCAGAACATATCTTGGGTCTTATCCACCAAGGTACAAGACCAAGGATCAACCCATGCCTTATACATGGGTACCTTGGAACATATCCAGGGGCCCTAGACATATCTAGGGACTTAAACTGCTTGGTCCTAGACCAAGAACCTCAGTCATCTACTGGGGGCCCTCTCAAGGGTCTTTAACTGCTTGGTGCCAGACCAAGAACCCTAGTTTTCTATTGGAGGCCCTCTCAAGGGTCTTTAACTGCTTGGTCCCAGACCAAGAACCCCAGTTGTCTACTGGGGGCCCTCTCAAGGGTCTTTAACTGCTTGGTCCCAGACCAAGAACCCCAGTTGTCTACTGGGGGCCCTTACAAGGGTATTTTTCTTGGCACTAACTGCTTGGTCCCAGAACAAGAACCCCAAGAGTGTATTGGGGGCCCTAGTCCACAACTAGGGTCTTAAGCCATTCCTCCAGGGAGAATGGTTGTTGCAGCTGCATTAAATTCAACACTCCCTCTCAGCAACACCAAGCTTGTCATGAAAGTACACAAACTTCGTCAAGGACAATGTCTTGGTCAAAATATATGCCTTTTGTTCTTCCGTTGGAACATACTGAATACTGAGAATGTTCTTCTACACCATGTCCCGGACATAGTGATATCTCATCTCAATGTGTTTCGACCTGTCGTGAAACACTGGATTCTCGGAGAGCTTTATACAACTCTAGTTGTCGCAGTGAATGACTGTGGGTTCTAGATCTGCACTGAACAACTCTGAATGTAGCTTCCTAAGCCACACTGCTTCTCTACTAGCAGCACTTGCAACAATGTATTCTGGTTCTACAGTGCTTTGGGCTATGGAGCCTTGTTTCCTACTGGACCAGGAAATCATCACTGAACCTAAACTGAAACAATATCTGGATGTGCTCTTCCAATCCACTGTACTACCCATCCAATCTGAATCTATAATTCATGAATCATTACACCTCCACTAGAAGTGTATCTGAGACCAAAAGCTATAGTTCCCCAAACATATCTCAGAATATGCTTAACAACAAACATATGTATATACACATGAACTGCCTGAGGGAATTTTCTGCATAACAAACATCTGGTCTAGTATGTACGAGGTACATCAATGACCCAATGATCTGTCGATTTAAAGTGGGGTCTTCTGGTTCTGAACCAGTAACCTGATCTTGTAGTTTCTTTAGGTTAGAGATAATTTGTGTGGTCATGGACTTACAATCCATCATGCCAAATCAGCGGAGCACATCAACTGCATATTTTCTCTTGTGAGAGAAACATCTCACCCGGTTTCTGCCACACTTCTAAGCTTAGAAAGTAATGTAAAAGATCCAAGTCTTTCATTTCATCTTTTGCTGAAGAGCTCCTTCTTATTCTGATCTATCAAAAATTTCCTTTCCTGTAAGGAACGGATCATCCTAAGATAACATGATGATTTTGGACAATCTTTATATAAAGATAAAACTATTGGTGAACCCAAGACTTTGTAGAGAGACTATCAATATTTTCATACCAAGCTCTCGGATCTTGTTATAATCCATGGGATTCTTCCCATGGATAGCCTCTTGCTTAACTTCACTGTTAAGAAAAAAATATTAACATCTATCAGATGAAGTTTCCAAATAAAAAACTACGACAAAAGATCCTGATGGAAGTAAGGATCTTGTCATAGATAATCCCTTCTTTCTGAGAGAAATCACAAGTCACAAATTTAACCTCAATATAGCCATCTATTGTAGGATTTATCTTATAAAACCATTGGAGGTTACCACTGATTTGTCACGAGGTCTTTGAAACACTACCCATACATCATTCTTCAGAATTGATTCATATTCTTCTATCATAGCATCTTCCCACACTTCAAATGTGGAAGGTTTTGAATCAATCACAAGATTCAATTTACTTATAAGGCCAGAGTACTTATATGGTTTCTTTCTTTCTTTGAAAGTGCCCTTAGGTTCTGAATGCTTTTTTGCTTCCTTTAGTATTTCCTGACACCGAGCTGGTTTCCTTTTAATAGAAAATTTCTTTAAAAGAAACTGATAATATCCCTTGACTCTACTAAGTTGTCATCTCTGTTGTAGGTCATGGTCTAACTCATATGCAGGGACTGCTCCCTCTGAGTCTCATAAAATGTCTGCCTCCCTGTCATGTGCAAACTGGCTACCTCTGAACCTATAAGATCCTTTGACTCTATTCTGGTGTCATATCTCTTCAAGTTGTTCTTGGTGTCAGTACCAAGTTTAATATGAAAATCTGAGTCAGACTTCTTGAGCTCATGTGCCAAGGATAATGGCTCAATTACAATCTAAGAACTCTAGAAAATATATATCCGTGGGGTTCCCAAAACGAGGAAAAATACCCCAACTATCAAGATAAAATTGATGGACTCATTAACCAAGAAAAATAACCCAAGGTTACATGTTGTCTTTCATATCAGAGAAAATATACCAACATACTGCTTGGTTTCTGAACCAGGGAGAAAGACCTAGCTTACATCAATTTAAAAAAAATATGTGCTGAGATCACAGCTTCCTTGGTCATGTAACCAAAAACAATTTAGGTTCTGACAGTACTCCTCTAAGACACTGGTCCATAAACACGATAGTAGGATAATCACAGTTCTTCTTATTGTCTTTAATAGTCACATACTTATTTCAAATTCAGTGATTAAATGCAAATGGTACATACCTGAACTTACCTTGAACTTGCTTGGTTTGAAGACACACACTAAGATTTGTAGCCTGCTATCATCTGTAGCTTCCAAATACATCTCCTGTGTCTACAGATGTATCTGTTGTTCAAATAACTTCATATTGATGTCCTTATTTGAGCCAACTGTAACACTTGTTTATTGTCTATGCTTTGACCCCTTACCATTCTTAAAAAATGATCACTCTGGACCTTTTGAAGGTAATGGATATCTGGATTGTAACCAATATTTTCTTGCATCAAGTTCCATTGGCGATAATTCCATGAGAGTGCCCAAGTTGGATAAAACACTTGAAAACTCAAAAACTTTTATCGTAAAATCTCCAACACTAGTGAAAGATTTTTACCTTAATACTTCCTCCTCTCTCTATTATTGTACATAAGTATTCCTTAAAAAAAATCATATAAATCTTCAGAGGACAAACCATTGCATCAGGATTCAAGGTGGTTACAATATGCAGACAACAGGGGTGCCAAAAAAATCCCAGTCTACAAAAGTAAAAAAAAAAAGAGCCCGGGCCCTCACAGAGAGGGACTCAATCATTACGATGGAATACACTAAGGTTGAATCTTAGGAGTAGAGCCAATTGTTGTTTAAGCTCTTTAAATCTTCTAGAGTAAGGGGGGTGAGGATCCTTATTGAATGTAACTTTACGACTATGTTTTCACAAAAAAAAACAAAAAAAAAACAATTGCAACCAAATAAACTCAATGTCAAAGCAATCTTTTAGTTTCCCTGGGAATCCTACTGTACCCCAGGAGGGCCCTTTTTCATGAGATCCAAGCTACAATATGTTAATTTTTAAGCCATTATTATAGATGTTTGCATTTCATTAGATAACAATAGCATAATCCAAGATCACTGAGCAATACACAATCACAAGAGACACAACATTTATCCTGGGAAACCCTCTAGGGGAAGAAAACTCAGCAAAACTTCCTTAATATAGATAGCCAATACAATGCCAAAAGATATCTTATGCTAATACATAAAGTCCTCTCCTATATATGTGCCACTCTCTCTCTCCTTTGCCGGTAACAGATCATAACTTGTCTCTTAAACTGAGCAAGTGAGTTATGTCTAAGTGAGGCGCTAGCCTCCTTTATTTATACAAGTCTCGCATGTGTGAAGTGTCTCTTCATTGGCAGGGCCAACTTCTCAAACTGGGTGGGTAAACCCACCTTATTATATTTCTGGGTCTCTTTAATAACTGTTGGGGTCGACTTCTTATTCTACCTATTACAATTGTCTTTTGACCAATCCGCAAAAGGGTATTTGGTCCTATTACAATAACCGACAGGATCAATCCACAATGGGGATTGATCCTATGCATAATATATCAATAATAATAAGAATACTCTTTGCAGTTACATTATTTAAACACTCCCCCTTAACAAGAAGGGTATTCTTCAACAACATCATGCGAGAGAGAGAGGACAACATCATCAACAACATCAAGTGGGAGGACAACATCATCAATATCATTTTGGAACACTGGTTGGCGTATCTATAAATCATCAAAATTTTTCTTCATCGGTAGCATCGTCATTCTCAAAGGAATGCCATCATCATCTGCATCAATATTTATTAGTATAAAAACTAATACATCATCATCATCACAACACAAGGGTAGCTCATCATAATACAAGACTGGATTTACGTCACAACTATCAAGCTGGAAGCTCAGTACTTGTCTCATGTCAATGTCTTGCTTTACATCACAACACTCAAGCTGGAAGCAAGATACCCATCTTGCTTTACGTCACAACCATCAGGTTGGAAGCAGGATACTAGACTGGCTTTACGTCACAACTATCCAGCCGGAAGCTCAGTGCTAGTATCATCATATCATCTTGCTTTACATCTGACAACTCGATCAAAAGCAAGGAACATCTCTTCTTTATTTACGTCTGACAACTCGGTTAGAAGCAAGGAACACATATTATCTTTCTTTACGTCTGACAACTAGGTCAAAAGCAAGGAACATCTCATCTTGGTTTACGTCTGGCAACTCGGTCAGAAGAAAGGAACATCTCATCTTGCTTTACATCTGACAACTCGGTCCGAAGCAAGGAACATCTCATCTTACTTTACGTCTAACAACTAGTTCAAAAGCAAGGAACATCTCATCTTGCTTTACGTCTGACAACTCGGTCAGAAGCAAGGAACATCTCATCTTGCTTTACGTCTGACAACTAGGTCAGAAGCAAGGAACATCTCATCTTTATTTTCGTCTGACAACTAGGTCAGAAGCAAGGAACATCTCACATTTCTTTACGTCTGACAGCTAGGTCAGAAGCAAGGTACTCGTCCTGCTTTACGTCGCAACCATCAAGTCGGAAGCAGGATACTAGACTGGCTTTACGTCACAACTCTCCAGCTGGAAGCACAATACTAGTCATATCACAACATCTTGCTTTACATCGCAACCATCAGGTTGGAAGCAAGAGATGTCTCATCTCAACATCTACTCCCCCTTTCGAGGAGGGTCCTTTCGGACTATACCAAGCTTATCTCGAAAGTACTCAAGCTTCACACGAGATAGGGGCTTGGTCAACACGTCAACAACTTGTTCATCTGTGCTAATGTACTGGAGCTTCAAGGGTCCTCTCTGTACCATGTCACTGATGTAATGATAACGAATATCTATGTACTTCGACCTGTCGTGGAATACATGATTCTCTATCATCTTATGCAGCTCTGGTTGTCACATAGAATCAAGGTTGCTCTCATTTCTAAGTCAAATAGGTCGGTCAACAACTTTCGAAGCCATATAGCTTCGCAGCTGGCAGAACATGAAGCAATGTATTCCGATTCCACTGTGCTGAGAGCAATACTAGATTGCTTCCTACTCTACCACGAGATCATAGTTGATCCCAAACTGAAACAACATCATGAAGTGATTTTCCTGTCAGAAACACTTCCTGCCCAATCTGCATCAGTATATCCACTCAATGTGAAATCATGATCTCCATCATAGCTGAGACCATAATCTCCATCATAGCTGAGACCATAATCTATTGTACCTTTAAGGTACCTCATCTCATGTTTTGCAGCCACTAGGTGAACACGTCTGGGTTCTACCAGAAAATGACTCAAGGTGTTCACGGAAAAAAAAAATGTATGGTCTGGTGTTCATCAGGTACAACAGTGATCCAATAATCTGTCTGTACAATGTGTCATCAATCAAATCTGACGAAGTATCGACCAGTAGCTTCAGCTTTGCTTCCATGGGTGTATTCATGGGTTTCTATTCCAGCATGTCGAATCTCTTTAAGATTTCGACCGTGTACTTCCCTTGGTTAAGGAAGATCCTTTCAGGACTCTGCCATACCTCAAGACCTAAGAAATAATGCATTAGTCCAAGGTCTTTCATTTCAAATTCCGAGGCAAGTCTCTTTTTACATTCAGCGATGAGATTTTCTTCTCTAGTTAAGAATAAGTCATCCACATATAGCAGTGAGATTACTGGCTCATTATTCATAATTTTGAAGTAGATATTTGAGTCTACTTTACTCTTGGTAAAGCCTAAGCTCGTCAAGAAACTATTTATATGGCCATACCAAGCTCTAGGAGCTTGCTTCAATCTGTATAAGGCTTTCTTCAATCTACAGACGTGAGATTTACTGTCTTCAACCTCAAATCCTTCAGGTTGCTCTATATACACTTCCTCTTCGATGACACCGTTTAGGAAAGTTGTCTTCACGTCCATCTGGTGCAGCTTCCACTTCATCTTAGTTGCAAGAGCTATGATGGTCCTGATCGAAGTGTATCTGGCCACAGGAGAAAATGCCTCTTCATAGTTAATGCCTTCCTTATGGGAAAAGCCACGAGCGACAAATCTTGCTTTATACTTCTCAATACTTCCATCAGCAACATATTTTATTTTGAAGAGCCATTTGGAGGATACCCCATCTTTATTTTCTGGTCTGGGAACTATTTCCCATACTTCGTTCTTCATTGGTATTCCTCTGTCATGGCATTTTCCCATTCTTTCCTCTGAAATGGATTCTTCAAAATAGGTGGGCCCCTCTTCTAGGAGATCACACATCAAAGCCATATAACTGGAGAATGGATTTGGTCTTTTCACCTGTCCCGTACTTCTCTCCATTTTGAATAAGATCTCTAGCCCAAGATGGATTTCTTTTATGGAGGATCGTCATCTGAGGAGGTTCTTGCACTTCTACTATATCATGGTCTTCTAGAAGTTCCTCATCAGGGGAAGTTACGACTTCCTGTACTGGTTCTGCAGCTCTGGGAACCTCCCTCATTGCAGTATTGGGGATTGCAGGTTCTTCTTCATATACCTCTTCAAGCTGACACAATTTAGATTTCTTGAGCACTGCATATTCATCAAGGTCAAATCCCTGTTGATCTCAATGTGATGTTGACCTGGTATATAGATTCTGAAGGCCTTGGAGACCTCCCAGTATCCCACAAATATTCCCTTCTTTCCTGAAGGGTCCAACTTGTTTCTCTTTTTTTTAGGTATATGAATAAACACTGGACAACCAAATATTTTGAGATGTCTTACCTCTGGCTTCTTTCTGGTGAAAATCTCTTCCGATGTCTTGAGCCCAAGTGCACTATGGGATAATCGGTTCTGCACATAAACAACTTCCATTGCTGCTTCTGCCCATAAGCACATAGGAAGATCTTGATCATGGATCATAGTCTTCACAGCTTCCAGTATGGTTCTGTTCTTCCATTCAGCTACACCATTTTGTTGGGGATTATAAGGAGTAGTGAGTTCCCTCTTGATTCCAACATCTTTGCAGAAGTTCACAAACTCTTTTGAGGTGTATTCTCCTCCATTATATGACCTGAGTATCTTAATCTTCCTTTCAGAAAGGTTCTCTATCAAGGCTTGAATTCCTTGAACTTGCTGAACACTTCAAATATATCCAGGTCTTACGAGAATAATCATCAATGAATGATACATAGTATACATACCCACTAATGGAGGACTATGGCATTGGGCCACACACATCTGAATGAATGAGCTCTAGGACTCCTTATGCCTTGTTGTATTTCTTCGGAAACGAGTTCTTGATGTTCTTCCCTTGTGCACATCCATTGCATACACCTTCATGGTCACCTTTGAGTTCTGGTAAACCTGTGACCGCTTTGCATATGTATGGTAGCGCCTTGTAGTTGATGTGAGTTAATCTTCTATGCCAAAGTTCACATGGATTCTTCAATGGCGTGGGTCATGACAGCTTCTGAGTGACCCTTTAGCTTATACAATCCACCTTCTTCTTTTCCAATGATGATTGATTCATTTATGGCCTCTCCTTTAGCACGTTTCCTTCTGCAACCTTCACTATAGCTTCCTCAGGGTTATTACATGTGACCTGGAGCAAGGTCAACAAAGCAAGAATAATATTCTTCTGATAATATGAAGCAATAGCATGAACAATCATCACAGTAGCTCCTTTAGATCTATCACTTATAATTTATCTGAAGCAAATATTAAAGGTAAGGAATACAATACGAAATGAGGTCAACACTCTTATAGTGTTGTGACCAAGCATTCTTCCATGGAAACCTGGAACTAACATACGAGGTTTCTCCTAGAGGAGGTGTTAGTTGTATCAAGCAAAATATTTACCTCTATATGCTCACATGCTATCAAGTATAATAATTTTACAAAGACTGCTATCTCAACTATAGTCATCAACTTGTCATGTGTACCTTTGAATCTTAGTAATCTTGATTAATCAAACCTGGAGCCTTGTCCTTAAGAATGAGTGCTTGCTTTTCTTCCAGGTCTCCTTCACTCAAGTGATGAGTGCTTTCTTCAACTTTTCTTTTGTACTGAGACAATACATTATCTTGACAGAAGGTTAGGTTAGAGGATAAGCTCTATGATCAACTTTTAATCCTTCTAATAATTTGATCATAGCTTCAAAATGCAACACTGATCAAGATAATGTCATGAAAAATAGATGCATATCAGAATAATCACACTTGGGTTGCATCATTCCTCTGAATGTGTTGGATCTTGAGATCCTTCTGGATCTATGGCAAGAGATCCCTTCCCCTGCAAATACTCTTTAAAGTTTAACCATTTAAACATATGAGAGTACATACCTCTGATAGCATTTGCAGGTGGTGGCACCATCTGGCAGCAACGGTAATTATTACCAACTCTTTAAAAACTTCAAGGGTGACAACCACTGGTAGTACGGCTACTACTGCAACTGGTACTGCAACTGCCACTGGTTCTGAGACTGCAACTGCAACTGCAACTTAGGGTTTTATGAGGAAACCCTAATTTTTCAAACTTTAAATTTTGAAATTCTGATCCAGGGGATAGATGCGTTGAGCTGAGGCAAGTTAGCTGGTGCAGTCAGAATTTTGAAAATCCAACTTTTACACCCTCAAACTTGATCTGCGGATTTCTGGACTGGTGCTTATGGTTTTCTGGTACTCTGGTACTTTTGGTACTTTTGGTACTCTGGTTTTCTGGTACTTTGTGAAACTAGGGTTTCACTTTCCGGGAGATCCGACCACTGAAAAGGTGCGCTGATGATGCCAAATTGATCCTTAGGGGAGGGCACAAATTTCTAGATAGTTTTAGGGCTGAAAAGATTCACTTTTGAAAAACCCTAATTTGCAGGTACGACAACAGTGACGTTTTTCTCTTGCGAAAGATGCTTCCTTCAGCTTGGCTTTGATACCATGTTAATGTTTAAGCCATTATTATAGATGTTTGCATTTCATTAGATAACAATAGCATAATCCAAGATCACTGAGAAATACACAATCACAAGAGACACAACATTTATCCTGGGAAACCCTCTAGGGGAAGAAAACCCAGCAAAACTTCCTTAATATAGATAGCCAATACAATGCCAAAATATTTCTTATGCTAATACAGAAGTCCTCTCCTAGATATGTGCCACTCTCTCTCTCCTTTGCCAGTAACAGATCAAAACTTGTCTCTTAAACTGAGCAAGTAAGTTATGTCTAAGTGAGGCGCTAGCCTCCTTTATTTATACAAGTCTCGCACGTGTGAAGTGTCTCTTCACTGGTAGGGCTGACTTCTCAGACTGGGTGGGTAAACCCACCTTTATTATATTTCTAGATCTCTTTAATAACTGGTGGGAACGACTTCTTATTCTGCCTATTACAATTGTCTTTTGACCAATCTGAAAAGGGGATTTGGTCCTATTACAATAACCGACATGATCAATCCACAATGGGGATTGATCCTATGAATAATATATCAATAATAATAAGAATACTCTTTGCAGTTACATTATTTCAACACAATAAGATATTGAAATCCATCCACACAGTGCGCATTCTGAATTAGAAATGAAAATTGTGTGCAACCTACTGTTCACAACCAATCCTTGATGATACAGTAACCACCCCAAGCTATATGTTTAAAGGAGACACAAGCCTGTCAAATGCATTAACACTTCCTGCACGAGTAATCTCTGGTTAAGCAATGTGATATTCAACACTTCTGATAAAAAATACGAAATCGCATTTGCAATATGTTGTCTCTGAAATTTGAAATCTTAGATTTCCAAAGCGAGATATTTATTTTCTAAAACTTTCTATTAGAGTATATTTTGTTCTTGTCGTGATATGTTCTAATGATCTACCCTCACAATCACCAGGAAAAACAATAAAAGCAACTGTACAAAACTTGTTATTGTACCAACCAGCATACTGAGTCACAAACATATTACTATTGTGTGTACCAGTAGTCTATTTATCTTCAATTGAGCCTTCATCTATGGCAGCCAATCAAATCATGTCTGATCTTTGAACTAGTAACACAGAATTCATTCCATATCTGCAATTTGATGGCAAAGTTAGGTTTAAGGACAATAAATCAAAGAACATTATTACCATCACACACTCCACTAGCCTGCTCTTTGTTGTGAGACTTTTCAAAAACAAAGTTCTTCCACCTATACTTTACAAGGCAATTCTAACGTAGTGACAATGTTCCTTTCGAGCTGACTATCCGGAGTACAGATTGGTATAAAATATTCATCATCAAATTTGATGGCCCAATAAAAACAACTTACTAGAGATCTGAAAAACAAACCCTAGAACAAGGATCTACGCAGGCTCAAAAGTCTGCTACTATTGAGCTCTTTACACACCCTAAGCTCTAATACCATGTTAGAAAATAGGGAAAGACAAAAAATATACTTTCTTTCAAAAATTTCTGACAGTTAGATCAGCAAGAGCATAAAGATCTAAATAAAAATTACACTCAGAACAAAAGTGCATAAACATACAATAGATCTGAACATAAGGTACTTCTGAATAAGTAAAGCTATAGATTTGATTCTGAATGAGCAGAACAACTAGAACTAAACTGTAGAAGCATTTCTGAGTTTGCAAAACAAATAGATCTGAATTGTATTGTCTTTCTGAGTTAGCAAAACAAATAAATTTGGACTGTGTATGTTTAGATCTGAACAGTAGGTTTATTTCTCAACAAATAAAACAAATAAACCATATAAATATGTCTTAGCATGCTAAATGATAGATCAAAACATAAACTATAGATCTAAGTATAGGCAATGAAATAAACTGAAGTAGTAACCTACCTTTGTGTCATAAAGAAGAGCATGACTCACTTGAGAGATGATAAGCCACTATATATATGCTCTGATAAGTCTATAGATCATGGATCTACCTCAAGGGTTAGATCTCAATCAAGAGAAAATAGGACAGTCAAGCCACCAAAGGAAAACCTCTCACAAACCACAATAAAAAAACCCCACACAACAAATTTTGGAAGCAAAACCCTCACACAGTAGAATCTAGAAACAAAACCCTCACACAGTAGAATAAACTGCCAGGAGAAAAGGGACAGTTGCCTATAAAGAAGGTCCAACAACCTAGAAAGGGTGTTGCAGCCTTCAAGGATCTAGATCTGCTCAAGAAAGAGGGGACGACATGCTCAAGGAGGGTTCCACTAGCTTTAGAAGAGGGTTGGCTTTTAGCAGCAAGGAACAGATATTAGGGCAGCAACTTCAAAACATTGCAACAACAATCAAGTAACCCTCAGCTCAGCAAAACTTAACACAGACCTAGCAGCAGCAAGGAAGAACCTTCAACACAACAAGACACATGGACCTGACAACAATAAAGATTGTTCTGAACTATTGAAGGAGGCTGCAACTCAAGTAGAAAAGAACTCAGAACAGTCTGCCACCCTTGGGAGAAAAGAGAATAAGTGAAGTGAATAGTGAAGGGGGAGGGTTCATATTTATACTTTTAGGCTAGGGCTAGGCTAATAAAAAATATAATTAAAAATAACATATTTAATTAATATAAATATCAATTTAATATGTTATAATTAAACATTAATTAATATTTTTCATATTAAGCCCTAAAACGAACCCTAATCAAACTCAATCCCAAAAAACAAGGGTGGGGGTTTTAGGAGAGGTTTACTTAGTGGCAACACATGTCCATATACTTCTCAAGGTGACCAATTAACTTTATCATCACTGCATATGGGATACATCCCTCATGTGGTCATGCCCACCTTCAAAATCTTTCGTAGGTCCTGTGGACCATCCTTGAAGAGAAGAAGAGGATCATACACCAACAACTATCTGATCAAGGACCAGGTTGCCCCAGAACATATCTAGGGTCTTATCCACCAAGGTACATGACCAAGGATCAACCCATGCCTTAGACATGGGTACCCTAGAACATATCCAGGGGCCCTAGACATATCTAGGGACTTAAAATGCTTGGTCCCAGACCAAGAACCCCAGTCATCTACTGGGGGCCCTCTCAAGGGTCTTTAACTTCTTGGTCCTAGAACAAGAACCCCAGTTGTCTATTGAGGTCCCTCTCAAGGGTCTTTAACTACTTGGTCTTAGACCAAGAACCCTAGTCGTCTACTGGGGGCCCTCTCAAGGGTCTTTAACTGCTTGGTCCCAGACCAAGAACCCCAGTTGTCTACTGGGGGCCCTTACAAGGGTATTTTTCCTGGCACTAACTGCTTGGTCCCAGACCAAGAACCCCAAGAGTGTATTGGGGGCCTTAGTCCACAACTAGGGTCTTAAGCCATTCCTCCAGTGAGAATGGCTCTTAAACTTCATTAAATTCAACAACCATGTTTCACTTTGGTGGTTGAAATTTCACCCTAGTAAGTGGGGCACCCAAAGGGATATGTTTTCTATTGGGAGATCCTCTTTATATTTCATCGTTCCATTCTCAACCATACTTGTTACATTCCATGCTTCATCCCCTCATCTCCTTACCTTTTGGGATTTTTAGGTGTAATGACCCAAGGAGGGATTGTCCCTCATTTCATGGGAAGAATGGGTTGAATGCCCAGAGGCTTGTAGATGGGAAAAAATAAAATAAAAGCATGAATCTTCTATATTCTCTCCCAAGGATCCCAAGGAGAATTAAACATCTCTCATAAGAAACTGATGGGACCTGTGAAAAATAACTAATAAAAAATGCCAGCCAAGGTGGAGCATGCATGGGCACTGTTTTTCATGCTTAGGTAGAACCCCCACACATGTTTTCAACTTGGGGAAGCATGATTTGGCTAGGGTAGAGTCAAGGTGGTCATTGGTTTTCATGCTTAGGTAGAAGCCCCACCTTGGTTTCGACCTAGAAATATCTTAAAATAATAAAAGGGAATAATTGTTGGATTACTGAGAGGGGGGTGAATCAATAATAGTGTTTTTTAATCATTTTTAACCACAGTATATAACAATTGTTAAATTTATGATCAATTTACCAATATCATTCAAAAAGTGCAGAATAAATAAACCATGAACAATGAGAAATCATAGACATACACAATACACCGGTATTTTTACGTGGAAACCCAATGCGGGAGAAAACCACATAATGTTTTTTATTATATGTCTTTAAGAATTACATTCATTGGAAGCACCAACTTCCTTTTTTTTCCAAAAGCAACTGGAAGGAGGCTCCAACCCCCTATATTCTCAGGTTACAACCTGAGGGAATCTCCAACTCCCCAATTTTCTAGCTCCAACCAGAAGGAGGCTACAACCCCCTATGTTCTCCGACTACAATCGGAAGGTGGCTACAACCACCTATAAATTCCAAATGTAGGAAACTTGTCACTGCCACTAAATAAACTCTATCACTATAATAACTGTCACTAAAATCCTGTCACAACCTATACAAATATTCTTCAACACTTTCTTGCAGATCCACGACCTATCTATTCTGCAACACATAGATGTCCGCGCCTTTCCCTACTACAACTCGTGGATGTAAACGCCTCTGTTTGCTACAAATAATGGACCAACTCAAGGTTATGATATTATCACTAATTATGTCTCTGTCACTCTATATATATCACTGTCTCAGTCTTAGTCACTATCTGATCTCTCTATATCTCCTCACAAACTAGCTAATCTGATATAAAAGAATACTCATCCAATATCCAAGTAGATCTAACAAAACCATGTACTAGGTTCATACATATGTCTCACTAATCTTATGTGATATAAAAACCCTTACATAAACCATACATCAAACCCTTATTGTTATGTAATCACAAACTGTACTAATAGCTATAGGTTTCAACCATAAACCCTCAAACATGCTACAAGATATATCTAACAAAATTCCCAATGAAGTATACCCACAACAACTAACCAGTACAGTAGCAATGTATCCCTGTAGATCTTTCTTATTCATAATATACCATTCAACCAATAGTACCTCAAGGGAAAAAGCTCAATCTCCCATGGCCATACCCCAAGCATTCACCAAAGACCTACTTAAGACAATTATATAACATACCTTTTGTTATTGTAGATAGCTCTATTGTATCTTCTCACTGTTAAACCTTCTTGTAGCCTCTTCTCAATTCCACAACGTGTCACTGATATATCTGATCTTCCTTTTCTTTATCTTTGGCAATAGATCTACACTTTGTCTTTAGTAAACTCACGGGTATCCGCACTTTGTCCCACTGTATCCCATGGATGTTTGTGTCCTTCTAGTACTACAACCTACGTATATCTTAATTAAAACTTTAGTTCAGTACCCACAGTATTGACCCTTCGAACCTGCAATTTCTCTCGTCACTTCTTTAGAATCACTGCTTTAGATTTGTCAATAATACATGCCCATAACATTTCACAAAAGATATATTCAATGTGCTCAATTAGGTGCCAATGGGAGACCCTTGCTCTCTTATTTATACTCTCCAAGTAGCTTCCTTTAGGGGTTATCTTCTAACTATTTTACCCAACTTCCCTCTTTTAGGGATAACCCACTTTCAACTACTTTACCCACTTGCAACCACTTTACCACAAATAGTAAACTCACTACTTCTTGTTGCAACTAATCTGTTTTTAATTATCTTCTTATTGCAACAACTTTCTCCATGATTAACTCCTAGTTACAACTACTTTGACTAGTACACTTCTTCTAGGATCTTCTAGAATAATTGGCGTATTTGACCTTCTAGGGGCTTCTATATAACTCATGAGGTTTATCCAACTTCACTAAGCCATATCTCCTCAACCGTGAGGATCTACGTGACATGACACATATCACCGGAAACGACGCATGTATTATCCATCTATGATAGTCTTACCTGAAAATTCATTGATCTTCATTACATAATTCCTCAGATAAACATGGGTTCCTTATCAACACTTCTGAGGCTACCAAAATTTTCTAATCGACTTGCCTCAAGGGTTGACATCAATGAAAATCAACCGAATTAATCAACAATCTCCCCTTTTGGCATTGATGGAAACACTCTGATGCAATATTGAAGTCATGACACTCATGCTCCCCCTGTGACCATCACTCCCCTTGGAATCATGCCTCTATGCTTTCTCTCCATGCATCTGATTAACCTCTCCCCCTTTGACATCAATGGAAAAAATAACTTCCCTTCAGAGCTACTCTCCCTGACTGAATTCTCCTTGGGGATGCTCCCCCTATCTGAAATTTCCTCTTTCCTCTTCATGGTTCTTCCTTGTGTAAATCTATGACATATAAGAAAATCATTCAAAATTCATTGTGGGGCAGAAACTACTCTGATTTTTTGGCGAAGATACTCAAAATATTCTTGTGGAAGTGGTTTGGTATATATATATATATATATATATATATATATATTTCTTTTGGGAACAAGTTGCATAGAAGAACATTTGAGTTGATTATGTTTGTACCAAAGAACTGATTGCATATATATATATATATATATCCAATCAGTTCTTTGGTACAAACATAATCAACTCAAATGTTCTTCTATGCAACTTGTTCCCAAAATAAATGAACTTGATCGGAATGTGCTTCGTCTTGGAATGCATCACTGTATTCTTGGAGATACTGATGGCGCTTGTGTTATCACAAAATATCGGAATGGGCTCATCTTGCTTAATGTGTATATCTTTCAATGTTTGTTTCATCCATAGGACCTGTGTACAACATGATTACGTGGAAATATACTTTTCTTCGGTTGTAGACAATGATACTGATGTTTGTTTCTTGCTTATAAAAGATACCAAACACTCACCCAAGTAGAAATTTGTTCCACTTGTACTTTTTCGATCATCAATGCAACCTGCCCAATATGCATCTGTGTAAGAAATAAGTGATAGATCCTTCCCTTTTGGATACCATAAACCAAACTCTTATGTACCCTTGAGATATTTGAATATCCTCTTTACTTCCAAAACATGAGATTCCTTTAGTGTTTCTTGAAATAGTGCCACATGTCCAACTGCCTGCATCACATCTGGTCTAGAAGTTGTCACATAAAGTAAGCTTCCAATCATTGACTTGTACTTCCTCTGATCTGTAGCCTTTGAATCATCATCTTTACTTAACTTGCAACTGGTTTTCATAGGATTACTAACTGGTTTTCAATCTTCCATTCTAAATCTATTCATCATTTCTCTGATGTACTTGGCCTGGGAGATAGGTGATTTGACATATCTGAAGACACAAAAAGAAAGATAATTCTCCAAGCAATAACATTTCTAACTCATTTTGCATGTCCTTTGCAAATTTCTGGCTCATCATGGATCATCATCACTTCCAAAGATAATATCATCAACATAAACTTCAATTAACAAAATACTATCTTGATTTACCTTTATGTAGAGTTTGTTGTCTGCATTCCCTTTCATGAATACTATCCAGTCTAGAATATCATGCTCTAGGGGCCTATTTGATACCATACAAGGCCTTCTTCAACCTACAAACATAATTTTCATTCTCTGACAACTGAAATCCTTCTGGTTTCCCAATGTAGACTTCTTCTTCTAGATCTCTGTTTAGGAATGTTGATTTCGCGTCGATCTGATACACTTTAACATTCTTGGAGCATGCATAAGCGAGGATCAATCTAATTGCTTCCATTTTGGAAATTTTGGCAAATTTCTCTTCAAAGTCTATACCTTCAAACTAAGTGTATCCTTTACATACCAATATTTCTTTGTTCCTGGTAACCTGCCCATATTTGTTCAATTTGTTTATGAAGACTCACTTTATACCGATCACATTTTTGTTCCTTGGCCTTGGAACCAATTCCCAAGTGTCATTCTTCTCTATCTGATCTAACTCTTCATCCATCCCTTTGATTTAGAATTCAACCTTGTTGGCTTCTATTAGTGCTAGGTCCAATTATTCTAGTGAATGAATTCTTCTTCTACTTTCAACTCCTGCATCTTTATCCCCGATAATCTTACCCAACGGATGATTCTTTTGTATCCGTCAGCTAGGTGTATTTGGAGATACTTGAGGATATTGTTGTTCTTGTGCTTCTTCTGACTTCTCTTCTTCATCTTCCTCTTCTGCTACTTCTTCTTCCTTTACTTCTTCTTCATGAACCTATTCCAATGAATAATTTCCTTTTTCTTTTATCCTTCATCCACTTGTCTCATCAAACATCACATTGATGCTTTACAAAATTTTGTTGAGTCTTGTATTGAAGCATTTGTATTCTTTCCTTGTGCTTGAGTACCCAACAAGTATACCTTTGTCAACATGAGATTCAAACTTTAACATTTTTCCATCGTATCTGTTGATGTATCATTTTCTTCCAAAAACTCTGAAATGCTTCACATTTTCCTTTATTCCTCTTCATAGCTTGTAAGGCGTTTTATCACTATTTTTTATGAGTATTCATCTGTTTTGAATGTGAAATGTTGTATGCACTTCCTGTACCCAAAATACATCTGTCAACTTGGAATCCATTAACATAGTTCGATCCATTTCTTGTATTGTCTTGTTCTTCCTTTCGATGACTCGGTTTTGTTGTGGTGTCCTAGCAATGAAGAATTGCCTCTTTATCCCATGCTTACTACAGAAGTCCATAAATTCCTTTGAAGTAAAATCTCCTCCATTTTCTGATCTCAAACATTTGATTTTCGAATCTATTTCATTTTCAGCCATCTCTTTACACATCTTGAAGTTCTTGAATGCCTCTGACTTCTTCTTGAGAAAACAAACTGCAATCATTCTTGTATAGTCATCAACCAATAGCATAAAATACTTATCATCTTTCAACCCCTTTGTTCTATTTGGTCCAACTAGATTAATATACACAATTTCCAGTGGTTTTGTTGTGGAGTATTCCTTTGATTTCAACTTGGTCTTCATTTTCTTTCCTTGTTGACAATGCTTGCACAATGTGTTGGTTGGCTTCATGATCTGGGGAATTTATTTTACTGCTTCCTTTTTGTTGACTTTGCCAATATAATCAAAATTTATGTGACCCATTCTTCTTTTTCGTAGCAAAACTTCATCTTCCTTTCCAAAACAACACTTTTCCTTTCCAATTTCACTTAATACATATATGTTTTTTGGATTTTGCACATATGTGGCCACCACTCTACCTGAATCTAATTTTCTTATCTCGCATTTCTGTGAATCAAACACAAGTTTGTGACCTTGGTCACACATTTGACTTACACTCAAAATATTGGGTTTCATATCTTCCACTAGTATAACATTTTCTACCTTGGCATCCTTACTTCCAATCTTGAATGTGCCTCTTCCAATGATTCTACTTGAGTTGTCGTTTCCAAAAGAGACTAACCCATCTCTTTCCATTTTTAAAGTTGGAAACTTGTCCTTATCACCTGTCATGTGCTTTGAACAACAACTATCAACATACCAACCACGTTTCTTTTGTTGATCTTGTAGAGAGAGTGTGCATTCTTCATTGTTGTACTGATTTTTCTTCCTTATCCATATTCTTTGAGATTCATGTCTGTAATTGTTGTTTTTTTGTTGTGATTCTCTTGGAGGAACTGTCATTCTACAATATTTGGCCTTGTGTCCAAAGTTTTTGCACTTGTAGCATTCCACTTCAATACTAAAGGATTCAAACATGTTGTAGCTTCTAAATAGTTTCTTACTCAACAATAACATAGTCCAAGGAAGATATTTGATACCTGTGAGTTGAAGATATTCTAAAAGGAGTTACTCTTATGAACCCTTCTTCTTCTTGAGGCCTTCTTGTTTCTAACTGTTGTTGATTTTGATATATGAATCTTCTAGGTGGTGGAGTATCTTTGTGATCTTCCTTATGAAACTTCTTGTCTTCTTCCTTCTCAGGATATCCTCTAACTGTCTCTGCATAGCTTCTTGGTTTTGTTTCTTGATCTGTTTTTTTGGATATTGAGCCCTTTTTTTGGGCGTTGTATCCTAGTCCAAACTTGTCATGATGTAGCCTTTGGCTAATAATAATATTGTCCAAACTTTAGAGCTATTCTGCATGTTTTTCTTCTGAATGTCTTTTCTCAATGTGACAATCTCTACTTCCAAATTTCCAATGATCATGTCTCCTTGTTCCAATTTTTCTCTAAGTGCTTATTCAATTATGTTTTCTTCCTCTACTTGGATTTTTAATTTAGTGATCATTTTCTCTATTTCTTCGGAGTTGGAATTCTGAACTCCCTCTTCTTTTTAGTTCTTCCTGAAGTGATTTGTTTTTCATATTTTGCCTTTTTATAACTTCTATGGCACTCAAGAATTCTTCTTTGTAGTCAACTTTTGCCTCTTCATATTCTTCTTCGGACCCTTATTCATCAGAATCTTCTACTTCCATGAATAATACCTTTTATGTATCACTATCACTGAATTCATCTTCATCTGATGAGGAACTGTCTTCTTTGGTGCAAAGGCTTTTCTTGAAAAAATTATTTTTGGTTCTTTTTCCTTTGTATATTTGTTTCCTCTTAGAGTGATCCTCTTCATTTATTTTCTTTTTCTTATGGGGACATTTATTACAAAAATGAGCAATACCATCAAAATTAAAACAAATCAATAGAAGCTTACATTTATATTTGTTGGTTCCCTTTTGTTGGAAATATAACTAAGAGGGGGGGGGGCTGAATCAGTTATATATATAAGCTTGAAACTTTTCTCTTTTTTGATTCTTTCTATATTATTATTTAATATGTTGTTGATAACTTAACATGCGTAGATACACAATGATCAATCACACAGAATACACAGAATTACCGATTTTCCTGAGGAAACCCATAAAGGGTGAAAACTTATTCTTCTTAGGATGTCAATCAAGCTCCAACTTTCATGTACATCATAGTCTTTGAGCTCCAACTCAAATATGAGGCTACAAAATTTGATAACAAGCTACAACTTACAGAGAGCACCAACTCTCAGATTTCTCTAGCACCAACTAGATGGATACATCAACTCCCAAGTTTCTCTAGCACCAACTCCCAAAATATATTCTAGCACCAACTAGAATTTAGAGGACTACAATCCTCCCTGGCACCACCCTACCACCCTGATTGAATCTTGCAAAACTTTTACTTACTTGCTCTATCTATGATATAGTTTGTTACAGCTCCAAGTATCCTCTGCCTTCTTCAACTTCTATCCTTTGTTCTGCTTCTTCATCTTTCTACTTTTATGCTCTGCTCTCTTTCCTCCAGCGCACGACGAACCTCTGTTCAACTTCTCTTCTGCCTTTTATGCTCTGTGTTGCCTATGCATTCTATACACTGCACCTCTGATCTCCACTTCAGGTACTACTCCAATGCGTCTCCTACTATCCACATGCATCACTCTCGGAGAAGCACACTCTGTTCTTTGTTCTACATTTCTTTCTCACGTCGAGTCCTCTACCCAATCATCATGCGAACTCTTCATATTCTTTGGTCGTTATTCAAGGTTCTTTGGCTTCTCTGGAAGTTATCCTGAGAATATTTTTCTTCTCTGTCAATCAAAATTCTTCATCTTCTTTGGCAGTTACAGACAATCATTTTTTTTTGGCTTCTTTGGCTTCTAAGTCCCTTCCTTCATGTGACCTCTGGTAGTGACCATATGCCTATTCAAAAGGCACTTCATGTTCTTGGTCTAGCGAGCACTAGCTCCCTATTTTTCGATATGACCTTGGGCGATTTAACTTCACATGACCACATGATTGTGGGAACAATCTCTCTTCTCATTATCCCCTTGTTACACGTGACCTCGGGCTACATCCTTGTGTAACCTAACGATTGCGGGCGCATCCAACAGTGGTTTGGGATTAACCCTTTTTCTCCCTGCAATCTATCTCCATCTGCCACGTACCCCTTCTTCGATACCGTGGTTTCAATTGAGTCCTGCCCTTAGAAAATTAACTTCCAAGCAACTTTTGATCCTGCAATCAGGCGTGATCATCGATTTCTCAGTCTTTGACAGATTTTCTCGATCAACGACTCCAATCTATTGTCTTTTCCTTCCTTATTTCCTCCATCCACGTGTGATCCTTAGTCTCAACGACCAAGTGACATGTGGCCCTCCAAACCAATGGACGAGATCGATTTCTCCTTTAGGGCTTCGGGAGTCTCTATTCTCAAAATCCACTTGATCCCAGAGCATTTCACCCGAAGTCCATGATTTAACAATGCATGGTCTTATCGAATTAATGGTCACAATCCCTTCGAGTATTCGGGGTTCGAAAATCTCAACTTTCCAACCTTTCAACCTTCCTTTGTTTTTCTCGGAGCTGACAATCCACTGACGCATGTCCCTTTCAAATCAACGGTCACAATCCTTTCGTGTCTCTGAAATTCCGATTTTTCAAGTCTCAACTGGAAATCCTTGAAGTGAGATTCCTCCGAAATCTCAAATAAACTGACACGTAATCCCCTTGACGATCAACGGTCGAGATTTGTCTTCAGCGATTTTCACGTTCTCCCCATCCACAAACTTTCAAAGTTGTGGATCTCGTACCACCTGTCCTCCTCGACGATGGACGACCCCAAATCACTTCGGGACTTCGGAACTTTGGGAAAGTGCTGGTGTTAAATCTCCCAAAGTAAAACTCCCATAGTGACTTCACTTAGTACTTACATCACTTGATGACGTGTCATAATCCTAGTAGCTACCACGTGTCACTCAAATTTGTGATTTACACGCACCTGAAATGTCGAATCAACTTGACACTTGTAATTGTCTGATTTCTCCACGTGTACTTTCTGACGTGGATCCTCATTCACTTCAGGACTTTGGCCTTCAGGACTTCGTATATTTCGACTTTTCAAGTCGTTAATTCTTTCGAAGTGAGAATCCCCGAACAGTAACCTCCTCGCAACTTCTAGACCCGAACTAAATGTTGTTCGTCGATCATGTTCTTAGATTGACGGATTGATCTTTCTGTGATGATTATTTTATATCTTATCATGTCCTTCCACTTTAAAATGATCTGACGACTGACGTTTACTCCGATTCTCCAGCTCTCTGGACTTTGCAGATTTCAAATCTCAAACTGAAACTCTCAAAGTGATTTCTCCGGAGTGTAACCTCCTCACATCTTTATACCCGAACTAAATGTTGTTCGTCGATCATGATCCTAGATTGATGGTTTGATATGTATATGATGCAACTCTTCTAGGTTATCCTGTCCTTCCACTTAGAATGATCGAACGACTGAGGGGAATTCGGGTTTGATATGACGGCTGAAGGGTATTCGGATAATCAAAATTTCAACCGTTTTTCCCCTCTTATCCTATCCTTCCATTAATTCAATCCGACGGTTGTTGGTCCTCTGGATCGGTGATCGAACGAACACTTTCTCTCTTCCTCCTGTGCTTCTGATCTCTCCGAATTAGAATATTTTCTAAGTGTTCACGAGTCTCGACCTTTTCTCCTCTTGTGAGTCTGTCCCTTGGACCTTGTCTGCACTTATGGAAACTGCTATCTCTTCTGAGATTTCTCGTCTTCTACTCTCTCGAGGTTTGGTTTGTTGTTTTTCTTGCCATCAATGACAAGCACACTCTTCCTGTAAACATTCCAACAATATCCCCCTTTGGCATTGATGGAAACCCTGAAAGGTTGCACTATTCTGCTTAGACCTCCAAGTGTAGCATATAGACAACACCTTTTTCTCCCCCTTTGAAATCAATGTAAAAAAAACCAGAGAGTGACTTTGTGCTCCCCCTGATCAGATAGACTATTTTAACTTGACAATAGGGTCACGCCCAACTTTTGGCATAGATACTCAAACTGAGCTTTTTCAAGCGGTTTAGTGAAGATATCAACAATCTAAATTTTGGATGGAATATAATGAAAAGAAGCAATAGTGTTGGTCACGTGTTCCCTCAATAAGTTGTACTTGATGGGTATATGCTTGGTCTTGGAGTGAAATATAGGATTCTTTGACACACTAATTGCACTAGTATTATCACAGTGAATTGGGATTGGTGTAGTATATTTTGCCTCCAAGTCTGCAAGTGTCTGAATCATCCACAATACTTGGGTACAACAAGTGGCAGCTGTAATGTATTCAACTTCTGTAGTTGATAAGGAAATGGAACCTTGCTTCTTGCTCAACCATGATACAAGAGAATCTCCTAAGAAGAATGCACCTCCTCTTGTGCTTTTCCTTTCATCCACACAGTTAGCCCAATCATCATCTAAATAGACTGATAGATGAAAATTATGATTCCTAGGATACCATAGGCCATAGTTCATTGTTCCTTTCAAGTATCTGAATATTCTTTTGATAGCTAACAAATGAATCTGTTTAGGTGCAGCCTGATACCTTCCTACCATTCCAACAACATGTATTGTGTCTGGATGGGATGTTGTGATGTACAATAGGCTACCTATCATAGACCTATATGAACTCTGATCAACATATGGTGAGTCATCATCCTTTCTTAACTTGCATCCAGTGACCATAGGTGTGCTCATAGGTGTAGAATCTTCCATTTGAAACCTTTTCAACATTTCTCTTGAGAAAGAAATATTCCTTCAGACCTCTGAGTTATTTGCAGACCAAGGAAAAATGACAGTTCCCCTATCATAGACATTTCGAATTCAGATTGCATGGCAGAAGAAAACCATTGTACCAATGAAGAATTATTGCTTCTGAAGATGATGTCATCTACATAGACCAACACAATGAGAAAAACATTACCCTCTGTTTTCATATATAGATTGTTGTCAATTGTTCCTCTCTTGAACTTTTTGCCTTGAAGATACTTATCCAATCTGTAATACCAGGCATGAGGAGCTTGTTTCAACCCATATAAGGCTTTCTTAAGCTTGCAGAAAAAGTTAGAGTTATCTGACAGTTGGAAACCCTCTAGTTGTTCCATATAGACTTCTTCTTTTAGATCTCCATTTAGAAAATATGACTTGACATCCATTTGATAGACTTTAAACTGTTTATGACAAGCATAGGCAAGAAGCATTCTAATATCTTCTAATCTTACTATGGGCACAAATGTTTCATAAAAATCCAGTCCTTCTATTTGAGCATATCCTTTGTAGACCAATCTAGAATTATTTCTTATAATATTTTCTTGCTCATTCATCTTATTTTTATAGACCCATTTGGATCCTATTACATTTTTATTTGCTGGCCTAGGAACGAGTTCCCAAGTGTCATTCTTTTCAATCTAGTCGAGTTCCTCATTCATTGATTTTAACCAATTTACGTCTTTACTAGCTTCATTAAAGTTCTTGGGTTCCACCATGGATATGAAGTCTATATGTGATTTCTCAACGTCTTTTATTATCCTTCTCCTGGTTTGTACACCTTTGTCTTTCTCACCAATTATCCGACTCTCAGGATGATTCTTTTGAGTAATTCTAGAGGAAGGAATTGATGTTGATTGTTGTCCCGACTATTCTTGTCTGGGTGTCTCTTCTCCACCTGATTCATCATCTTCTTGTGACTCTGAGATTTTTTGTTCTTCATATTCATTATTCTCATCATATTTTTCATATGGCTTAGTGCTTATTCTCTGTTGATCTTTTACAGGAGATTCTTCATCAATTCGAACATCAATACAATCTACTAATTTATGCATTATTTTGTTAAAGAAAATGTATCCTTACTGTTCATTGCATATCCTAAGAAGATACCTTCATCATATCTACTATCAAATTTTCCCAGATGATCATCATTATTATTGATGTAGCATTTACTTCCAAATACTTTGAAATTATTGATTGATGCAGGTCGACCAAACCACAACTCATATGGAGTTTTATCACTGTTCGACCTTAGATGCACTTTGTTTAGAATATGGACAGTCGTGGGAACAACCTCAACCCAGAAGGTTTGTGAAATGTCCCTTTCACTCATCATATCCCTTTCCATCTGCTGAACTAATCCATTTTGGCATTCTACAACTCCATTTTGTTGAGGAGTATCTGGAATAGTATATTCTCTTTTAATTCCATGTCTGTCACATAATTCTTTGAAATCTCCTGACAGAAACTCTCCTCCCTTATCTGAGTGAATTTCCTTTAGCTTCCTTCCTGTCTGATTCTCAACTAACGCCTTAAAAGTTTTGACCTTCTCAAACACATCAGATTTTTCTCTCAGAAAGGCAACCCACGCAAGTCTGGAGAAGTCATCAATGACTAGCATAAAGTAACATTCTCCTCTAGTACCTTCCTTTCACGATGGTCCACACAGATCCAAATGAACAATTTGAAGTGGTTTCTCTGAAGATGTGAAACTCTTTGATTTAAATTAAGCACGAGTCAACTTCCCCATTTGACAGGATTCACATACAGAGTTATTAGGCTTAGACATTTTTGGAAGGTCTTTCACAACACCTTCATTATTCAGTTTGACAATATGATCAAAATTCAGGTGTCCAAGCCTTCTATGCCATAACCAACTTTCATCAAATTTACTTAAATGACATTTCTCCTTATCTTCCTTCAGAACATATACATTGTTTTCGATTCTAACCCCTTTTGCAAGCAACTCTCTTGTGTTTACTGTCTTTATTTTACAATTCTTGGAAGTGAAGGTGACTTCACATCCTCTGTAACATATCAGACTGACACTAAGAAGATTATGCTTTAAACCATCAACAAATAATACATCTTGAGATTTGCTTCTTCCATTACTTATGCTTACTAGAACTTTACCTCTGATATTTCCTAGAGCATCATTTCCAAAGGTCACACTCCCTGATTTATTTTCCTTGACTGATAAGAACTTAATTTTGTCACCTGTCATATGAATGGAGCATCCGTTGTCAATATACCATGATTCTTTTTGTCTTTGAGCTGACAACACCAATCCACACTTATTATCTTCATTCTTCTTCCAAAACTTGACTTTTTCAGATCTGTGACTTGAATCTGGCTTATATTTCTTTAAGCGAAAGTCTGTATCTTTATGTCCATAATTATGGTAGATGTAACATTTTGGATCATTGAATAAAGGATCATAATGATTGTTATGCTTAATCTGCGTCTTTTTCCCAGCCATCACATGATTTGCAGTCTGTGGTTGTTTGTTACTTAGCTGTCTCATTTTTTGTTGTGGAAAGTATTTATTCCTTGGTTGTCTTGATTTCTCATGTCTAAATCTTAAAGAACAATTTACAGCTTTGTGGCCAAAGTTAGAGCAGTAAAACCAATATCCATAGAAAAAATCTTTGTACCTAAAAAATGGTTGTCGTCTTTGAGCAGGTTGACTTCTTCATGCTGATGATTTCCTTGAGCAAAGGGTGTATTATTTATTTGTTCTACAAATTCAGTCTTGTTATAATTTCCTTCACTCCTCCTTGGCAATTGATTCTCTTCCTTTGTTTCTGCAAGTTTTTTGTTGTCAATGGTTGTAGATTTGACAAACTTGATAGATTCTTTGTTGCTTGTCTGACCACTACTTGATCCCTCTTTATAACCCAAACCAATTTTCAACTTTGAATTCCTTTGCTGATTCAGAATGGAGGCTAATCCTTCTGAGGCTTTAATACTTGTCAGATTTTGATGATATAAGGCATGGAATTTCTCTAGATCTTTTCTGACAATCACTACTTCAGCTTCCAATTTTTCACCTTTTGTTTCGGCTTCCTTCAATTGTTGTTTGAGGATGTATTAAATATTCTTAGATTCTTCTAAATTAACCTTCAACATATTAATTTATTCAGATGGTTCCTTACATGTTTTCTCATACCTGAGCAACAACTGTTTTTCTTTTCTTTTCTTTTCTCTAAGTCTATCAATCTCTTCCATGGCACTGACAAGTTCTCCTTCAATATCTACTATTGCTTCACAATCAACGAACTCACTTCATGTATCTTCATTGTTTAGATCTTCTAAATCTATTAGCATGATATCATTTATTTTATCTTCAATAGAAGAGTCATTTCTTTCATCATCTGAGGGATCATCATCATTGTCTACACAAAGGTTTTTCTTCTTAATATTATTCTCTTTATAGACCTTATTGTGTTTGCGCTTTTCTTCATCGTCATATGTCTAATCCTTTCTTTTGTGAGGACACTTAGATGCAAAGTGACCTATATTACCACAGTTGAAACATTTGAAGGGCAGTTTACCTTTGTATTTTCCTGATCCTTTCTTCAGTCTTCTCACAAAATTTGCTTCAATCTCATCTATATCAGAGTCTGTGTTTTTCTCTACTTTAAAATATGCCTCTATTGAAGTGGATTTAGCTTTGGTGATTCTCATTTCATAAGAAGTTAGGGTTCCAAGAAGTTGATCTAGTGTCAATGTTTTGAGATCAACTATTTCCTCTATAGCAGAGACCTTTGATTTAAATCTATCATGAAGAGATCTTAATATTTTCTGGACTAGAAAAGAATCAGCTATCGTTTCACCTAGGCCTTTCATAGTGTTGACAAGTTCTTTTATACGTAAGAAGTAATTATTGATAGTTTCGTCTTCATCCATCTTTAACTGCTCAAATTTCAATCTGTGAGTCTAAAGTTTTGCGTCTTTCACCTTTTCATCACCTTCAAAACTGCTTATCAGCTTGTCCCACATAACTTTTGTTGAATCACAGTGCATGACTTTGACAAACTTGACTTCAACAAGTCCATTGAGGATGGCATTCATTGATTTCACATTAAAGCTAAACTCTAGATTATCATCTTTTGAGGCCAAGACTACAGGCTTCACATATCTCGTTTCAACGACATCCCAAACATCAACACCCAAGGAAATTAAATGTGTTCTCATCCTTATTTTCCAGAAGGAAAAGTTTGTTCCATCAAACAAAGGGGGTCTATCAGTTGAACTTCCATCATGACTATTCATGTTCAAGCTTATGGATCTACCTTTGATCAAAGGCACCGACTCTGATACCAATTGCTGGAAATATAACTAAGAGGGGGGGGGTGAATCAGTTATATATATAAGATTGAAACTTTTCTCTTTTTTTATTCTTTCTAGACTATTATTTAATATGTTGTTGATAACTTAACATGCAGAGATATACAATGATCAATCACACCAAATACACAGAAACACTTATTTTCCTGAGGAAACCCATAAAGGGTGAAAACCTCTTCTTATTAGGATGTCAATCAAGCTCCAACTTTCATGTACATCACAGTATTTGAGCTTCAACTAAAATATGAGGCTACAACCTCTAATAGAAATATACAACTTGTAGAGAGCACCAACTCTCAAATTTCTCTAGCACCAACTAGATGGAAGCACCAACTCCCAAAATATCTTCTAGGACCAACTCAAATTTAGAGGACTACAATCATCCCTAGAACCACCCTACCAACCTGATTGAATCTTGCAAAACTTTTACTTACTTTCTTTGTCTTTGATATGGTCTGTTACAGCTCCAAGTCTCCTCTGCCTTCTTCAGCTTCTATCCTCTGTTCCACTTCTGCATATTTCTGCTTCTATGCTCTACTCTCTTCCCTCCAGCACACGATGCACCTCTGTTCAACTTATCTTCTTCCTTTTATGCTTTGTGTTGCCTCTGCATTCTATACACTGCACCTATGATCTCCACTTCAGGTACTACTCCACTACGTCTCCTCCTATCCACATGCATCACTTTCGAAGAAGCACACAATGTTCTCTGTTCTTCATTTCTTTCTCATGTCGAGTCCTCTACCCAATCATCATGCGAACTCTTCATCTTCTCTGGCCATTATTCAAGGTTCTTTGGCTTCTATGGCATTTACCTTGAGAATATTTTTCTTCTCTGTCATTCAAAATTCTTTGTCTTCTCTGGCAGTTACATCCAATCATTTTTTTTTGGCTTCTTTCACTTCTAAGTATCTTCCTTCATGTGGCCCTTGGCGATGACGATACACCTATTCAAAAGGTTCTTCACATTCTTGGTCTAGCGAGCACTAGCTCCCTATTTTCTGATATGACCTTAGATGATTTAACTTTACATGACCACGTTATTGTGGGCATGATCTCTCTTCTCGTTAGCCCCCTGTCGCATGCGACCTTGGGCTACATCCTTATGTAAGAGAACGATTGTGGGTGCATCCAACAGTGGTTTGGGATTAACCATTTTTCTCCCCACAATCTATCTCCAGCTGCCACGTAACCCTTCTCCGATACCGTGGTTTCAATTGCGGCATGCCCTCAGAAAATTAACTTCCGAGCAACTTATGATACTGCAATCAGGCATGATCATCGATCTCGCGGTCTCTATTAGATTCCCTTGATCAATGACTCTGATCTATTGTCTTTTCCTGCCTTCTTTCCTCTGTCAATGCGTGATCCTTAGTCTCAATGTCCAAGTGACATGTGGCCCTCCATACCAATGGACGAGATCAATTTCTCCTTTCGGGATTCGAGAGTCTCGATTCTAAAAATCTGCTTGCTCCCAGAGCATTTCACCCAGAGTCCACGATCTAACGATGTGTGGTCTTCTCGAATCAACAGTCACAATCCCTTCAGGTATTCAGGGTTCGAAAATCTCAACTTTCCAAGCTTTCAACCTTCCTTTGCCTTTCCGAGAGCTGACAATCCATTGACGCATGTCCCTTTCGGATCAACGATCACGATCCTTTCGCGTCTCCAGACTTCATAATTTTCAAGTCTCAACTGGAAATCCTTGAAGTGAGATTTCTCCAAAATCTCAGATCAACTAACACGTACTCCCCTTGATGATCAATGGTCGAGATTTGTCTTCAGCGATTTTCACATTCTCCCCATCCACAAACTTTGGAAGTTGTGGCTCTCGTGCCACCTGTCCTCCTCGACGATCGACGACCCCAAACCACTTCGGGACTTCGAAACTTTGGGCAAGTTCTGGTGGTAAAGCTCCTGAATTAAAAATCCCAGAGTGATGTCACTTACTTACGTCACTTGATGATGTGTCATGAGCCTAGTAAATTCCACATGTCACTCGAATTTGTGATTTTCACGTACCTGAAATGATGAATCAACTTGACACTTGTCATTGTATGATTTCACCACGTGTCCTCACTGACGTAGTCTTGCTGAAGTGGATCCTCATTCACTTCGGGACTTCGGGTATTTTGACTTTTCAAGTTGCCAATTCTTCCGAAGTGAGAATCCCCGAACAATAACCTCCTCACAACTTTTAGAGCCAAAGTAAATGTTGTTCATCGATCATGTTCTTAGATTGATGGCTCGATATTTCTACGATGTTGCTTTTCTAGCTTATCATGTCCTTCCACTTTAAAATGATGTGACAGTTGATGTTTACTCCTGCTCTCCAGCTCTCAGGAATTAGGGGATTTCAGATCTCAAACTGAAACTCTCGAAGTGATTTCTCTGGAGCGTAACCTCCTCACATATTTATACTCGACCTAAATGTTGTTCGTTGATCATGATCCTAGATCAATGGCTCGATCTGTTTGTGATGCAGATATTCTAGCTTATCATGGCCTTCCACTTAGAATGATCCAACGACTGACGGGAATTTGGGTTTGATCCGATGGTTGACGGGTATTCGGATAATCAAATTTTCAACCATTTTCCCCCTCTTATCCTATCCTTCCATTAATTCAATCCGACGGTTTTTGGTCCTCTGGATCGGTGATCCAACAACCATTTTCGCTCTTCCTCCTAAGATTCTAATTTCTCCGACTTAGAAGATTTTCTAAGTGTTCACGGGTCTCTTGGACCTCGTCCGCACTTCTGGAAACCGCTATCTATTCTGACCTTTCTCATCTTCTTCTCTCTTGAGGTTTGGTTCGCTTCTATTCTTACCATCAATGACAAGCACACTCTTCCTGTAAACATGTCAACACCTTTTTCAACCTTCTGATGAAGTTGGAAACTTCTTCATTGTCTTATGAGATATCACTGCTGCTACTATCTGACTTTGCCTTTTTCTTTGTCTTCTTAGATGGTTTGAATGTTGCTTCCTTTTTAATGGGATTGTCTTGCTTTGTTCTCATATGATAAGTTGTGAGTGTCCCATGCAAGTCATCCATGTTTAGTGTAGCTTGGTCCACTCTCTCTTCTAGTGTTGAAATATTTGAATCAAATCTCATTGGTAGGGATGTCAATACCTTTTTGAAAACAACATGTTCCTTTAAATAGTCTCCCATTCCTTTGATACTTTTTACTACTTCATCAACTCATAGAAAGTAGGATGCTGTGTCTTCATCTTCATTCATATTCAGTTGTTCAAACTTTGTTATGAAAATTTGAAGTGTAGCTTCCTTGAATTTCTCATCTCCTTCGTATATGTTCTTCAATGTGTCCCAGATTTCTTTTGCGGAATCAAAATGTATAACCTTGGTGTGTATTGATTTATTCAAACCATTCAGGAGTGCACTTATATCTCTTGAATTATTTTCTTCAAGTTTATTTCCATCTTTATCTGTTGGAGGAGTGGTTGGTGTTTTGTATCCATCTACTACTAATAACCAAACATCAAATCCTAGTTCTTGTATGCGTGTCTTCATTCTTCTGCTCTAGAAGGAATAACATTCCCCATCAAACTATCGTATCCCAATATTAGAGTAATCCATGATCTCCTTCCATTGGTTAAACTACCTTTTGAAGGACCTGCTCTAATACCAATTGTTGGATTATTGAGAGGGGGGGTGAATCGGTAATAGTGATTTTTAATCCTTTTTAACCACAGTATATAAGTGTTGTTAAATTTATGATCAGTTTACCAATATCATTCAACAAGTGTAGAATAAATAAACAATGAACAATGAGCAATCATACACATACACATACACATACCACAAAATGTTTTTTCTTATATGTCTTTAAGAAGTACATTCATTGGAAGAACCAACTTTCTTTATTTTCCAGCTGCAACTGGAAGGAGGCTCTAATGCCCTATATTATCATGCTACAACTTGAGGAAATCTCCAACTCCCCAGTTTTTTGGCTCCAACAAGAAGGAGGCTACAACTCCCTTGTTGGAAGTATTGATTATATGTTGTCATTGATGGCAACATGAGTCCAACATGTAAAGTAATCAAAATAAGAGGAAGATCACCTTGTGGCAGAAACAATTCATGATCATTGTTTATCATGATAGGATCAATAGTGATCCTATGACTCTAAATCTCAGGGGAGGTAACATGCAGAGAATCCATGTACATAAGGAGTAACGAATCACAAGAAATTAAGAGCTCAGGAGAGTTAGCGACATAAGATCAATGCATAAAAGAATGCACAAATAGTTATTAAAATCTCAAGAGAAATAATGATGACCAAATCAGAAGGAATAACACATAAGTAAGTTACAAGAGCCATCAATCTAATAAGATAATATATCATGACCATCGAAAGATGAATTCAATACAAAGCCAGAAAAACCATTGGATCTGGGAGTTGCAGGTGAATAATGTCGGATCAACATATGATTAAGTCGTGATCATCGGATCTCAGTGAAAGTAGATTGGTGGAGGGGATCCATTGAAAGATTCAAAGGACAAGTTAACATCTTCACAGATTTTGGTTCCGCAATCCACGACGATCGTCGATCATCACCCATCAACAAATCGACGACTCGCATTGGTCCATCCACCAATGTGCATCTTCCATTGCAGAACTCGACAATGGTTTTAAAGTTCATGTTAGTTGGGACTCCACAATCATCCTCAATCGTAGATCTCCACGCCATTTTAAGCACAGTTGTCGATCTGAGATACAGATCAACGAATAAATCCTGGCCATCCATATCAACAGTTGATTAAGTCATGGCCCTTAGATTAATCCAGTGGAAGGATAGTGTAAGGATTGAAACTATATCGTTGATATGGAGTGGAGATATTGGAGTCGTCAGATCACAGTAAAGGAAAGGAGACGGTCAACTCCGGTGGAAATTGGAGAAACAATTACCTGGACCTCCGAAGCTCCAGAGTCACGAACTCACATCATCCATCGGGTCAAGAAATTCCCTCAGTCGTTGATCTATTCAGAGCGCACCAAGAAACATGTTGACCACTTCGGCGTTGACCAACTCTGGTGAAAATTGGAGTAACAATTAATTGGACCTTTGGAGCCCCGAAGTTGCAAAGTCACGTGTAATGTTCCCAAGCCAATATGAAAGGAACATCATGGTTTTGGTGTCTTTTTAAACTTTTATTGGTTATGGCATTTCGTCAAACACTTTGCTTATTGTGAACATTTAGGTTGCGCTTAGGTTTTACTGATGTGTTATATATGTGTTTGCAGCAATAGATAAGAAGATAAGCAATGTAACATACCTCAATCATATGCAATATCAACAAGATGATAGACAAGACAAAACACTGCAGATCTGATTTTATTCATAAATAGAAGAACCAGCTACAAGGAGGAGGCCGAACTGGAATGCTCAATAGATGGCTCCAATAAAGACAATAGAATATGCTACAAAATTCTCCAAAAGAAGACTACAATAAGCCTCCAAAGGTTGAATATACCATGAATACCAATACAAGAAATATTTGGGCCGTATGAAGTGTCAACCCCCAAGATGGAAGATGCGACGTTCTGCTGAAACCCTGAAGACCCTCAATAATTTGGCCCTACTGTCATAGACCTCCAAATTCTATACTGAAGATGATGAACTGTATATCGGGATGAATGGAATCCCCTCTTGAAATCTCAAACTGAAATACGAAGAGAAACTCCTCCAAATGCTAAATCCTCCAATTGAGTTACGCCCTCCTGAAACTGTCAAACCCTACAATTTCGGCCCTGATGAAGGAGGCCTCCAAATTAGTCCAAACTCGTCCAAATGATAGATCGGGGTGGTAGGATCCTCCACTTGAAGTCTCAGGTCGAAATCCTATGGATAACTCCTCCAAACATAATGGATCTGAATCTCAAAAATGCCCTCTTTCTCTCCAATTCGTCCCAATGCTCTAGGAAATAATCTAAACCATAAAACTCTCTCAAGAGGCACTAGAAATCATGGCTAAGGCCCTGCAAGTAAAAACCAAATGCTCAAATCTCCAAGAGCCCCCTCAAACTCCTACAACGATCCTTCCTTCAATGAATGGTGCGCCCCCCTTGCTGGAAACCCCCAATGGTGCGCCCTCCTTCTCTTCATGTGCATGTGGCTAGTGTAGAACCCTCCTGCACTAATGTAGATCCGAACTAGAATGGTGTGGGAGAGTATTGCAGCCCCGATACCAATATTGGGACAAGCTAGGTGGAATATTTCACCACTGAATCGTCCTCTAGGGTTTGTTAAGTCAAAACCCTCAAAACCCCCAAGGTATGGGCTCTCTAGCTAGAATCCATATATCAAACTGATAAACATACATGAATGAATCAATAGAGGCCCTTGCCTTTCCTTTATACTTCCTGCTCACCTTGTCCCTCCAAAGTGACTTTCATTTTATTAATAATTAATTAATTAATTAAATCACTTTAATTAATTAATTAACCTTTTTACCTCTGAAAAGCGACTTATCTCTCCTTGTGGATTCCCTGGCCACCGAAAAAAACTTCTCACCATCTCATCCTGTAGTTTTAATCCTCTCGAATCCAATGAGCTATTACACTGAGAGGTTCCTCCAAGTATTGTGTCCAAAATGACCTCTTTAGTGAATTTTCTTAACTTATAGCTCAAAATACTCAAAATCATGGAAATCGTCGGAATGCAACGAAACCAAATCCAACCTGTGCGGAATGGATCATAATTATGAAATGGGATGAGCAATACAAGATGGACCCCAAAATACCTCTCAATCATCTCTGTACTTTCTATAACCTCCATCTCGCTACTCTGGTCATCATAAACCTTTGTAATGTAATGATGTCCCAAAGTGGGGACATTACAGTCCTCCAAGCTAGAAAATTGCTTGTCCTCAAGCAATAACCAAATCCCCTCAAGTATAATACCAAGATCCCATGTCCACCTGTGGGACACATAGTAGACCCCATCAAAAGATGAACTAACACGCACTCTGCCCCCTGGGTCCCATATCAAGACATGAACTGCAATCCCCTGGGAAGCATAATCCTGAAATGTATCAACACTGTGAAACTCTTGCTCATGACTCATGGCCTCATCCCTAACTAAGTCCATCCTCCAAGATACTATCAACATCAACACGACCTCCATCAACTGCCCATGTTGATGCCATAATGAGGTACTGCAAGACCTCTGTGAGTCACCCTCAAGTGGTGTGCTCTCCTCAACATTGAAGCTCAATGGAAAGTCAGAAAAAATTTCCCCTACAAAGGTCCACTCGCCTCTGTCAGTCAGTGAAATTATCAACCCGAAAATCCCTGGATCCCATGCTAGCCTCTATACAAGATCACCATGTTGACACTGCACTATGCTAACCATGCCTGACTGCTCCCTGTATAAATACTAGATCCTCCATTCCTGGATCCTCAAGCTAAAGTACAAGTGGCACTTGGACCTGCCATCTAGAAGCTACATTTGTAAGAACATCTCTCTGGAAGTAGTACCTGCCCAACCATCTCCATGTCCGATCATGATGACCAAGAGTGAAAAGATGCCTCACTCCATCGCGAAAATCCCTGCAGGCCCACTCCAAACTAACCCATGGTGGCATATGTGTCTCTCTGGCATAACTTGGGTCACCCTATAGTAAAACATCCTGCTAGCTAAATGAACACCTAGATCCCATGGAAAACTTGGAATTTTATCGCTTCTAATCTCCTCTAAGTGCTCCTGTGCGAGACTGATCACTGTCAAAATCCCTCTGTGCTCATTTTCTATCACCTGGCCTATGATGATCACCATCACGCACCAAGTATCAACTAGATTCCTATGACGATCCACCTCTATCCGGCTGGATGTCGTAAAGATACTCATGTCAGGTGGTCTCGGCCTAGCCACTCCCCATGTCCTCAGCCACGACCTATCCCTCCTCATGTTGTTGTCTATGATAAAAGTGTCAGGACCGGCTAACAGAAACATCTGCAACTGACTGTAGGATTTGAAGGCATCAGATGCTTTGGTCAATCCCAAGGATTCGACCAGAAGCTCGTCCATCGGTATCCATGATAAATACTCTCCTTTGGTCATCAACGAATCCCAACCATCCAGTACAACCAGAAGTAACTCCTCCAACTGTTGGTAAGCCAATCTCCATCTATCATCTCCTATGCAACTACTGATATGGTCAAGGTGATCTCTCATAACTAGGTGTTGTTGCAAAGGAGTGACATATGCATGCTCCCCTAGGTGTGTCTCCTCCCTATACCCCTTTGAATCCCCTAGGAACTATACCCCTCTGAATCCCACCATATATCTCGGCATGTCTTTGTGAGATATCACTCATCACTGTATGCTCCAACATACTCATGTCTTCTACCGTGGACTCGTGTTGTATCATAGATCATGGGTGTACTGATGGATCAACCTCTACATGGAGTTCAACTGCTCTCGGAACACAAATGGAAGTGTCCTCCATCAATTGGTGCTCCTCTGCTAGATCACCAACATCCCCTAGCAACATGACTGAATGATATATATGAGTGTCCACTAAGACAGATGAATTGGAACTCTGATGAATCTCCTCAAGAAGCTCCTCTGATCTGGACTCTGATTCTTGAAGGGATCTCTCTGTGCCTATCAAGAATCCTCGAGTTCTCTCCAACTCCTAAGTAATTCTGTCCACCTCCAACTCCTACTCCCTCAGAGCCTCATGATATGTCTCACCAATCCTCAATAGGTAGTCCCTGCCAGTCAACAAATGCTGGTAGTCGGTCCTCATCATAGATACTCTCTCCTTGAGAGTATGAAAATCCTCCATGTCAAATTCCCCATCTGAACTTCCATGTGCCATTGATTCTCTCCAGCAGTAATCTATCACCCATGTATGCATGTCGTCACTACGCCTGGTGGCTACCATGATCATATCCTCATTGATTCTCAGCTGCCCTGCTAAGTGGTGTGATTCCTGATCACAATCATGCTGAGGTGCCACCTTATGTACCTCACTGCTAGCGTCAGTCCTTCTAGTGTCAACTCCGGAGTCCCCAAAAATACTCTCTGCATAAAATAACGTGTTGAACTACCCATTGTCTACTATGTTGTTGGGTCCTCCTATATTCCACTGCACCCCATCACTATATGTTATCTCCCTCTGAATCACATCGTATCTTGTATGAGCAACAATATCTTCCTATGCACTCACCCTACTACTATCATCTACGCCTGGATACTATATAGATGTATTCAGATACGTGATATGGTCATCCTGACCAATAAAGAGTGAATCCTCATCACTTTAGGCCGATCCTAGAAGTAAGTGCTCCATCAACCTGTCAATCTCCCCAATCTTCTCAACTAATGGAGTCTCCCAAATCTGTGACTCAATCTCCTCATGTTTATTTGTATGTGTAAGGTCAACTATCTGTACGTCCTATACCGCCTCCTGGATCTGTGGATCTACATGTCCATGGTGTGCATCCCTGACACATGGCTTCTCCATCATATCTGAAATTCCACTAATATCCTCATGTGACGTGGCTATCATGGGTATCTGAAAAGATGACATATGTGTCACGACCCTCCTAGGAAACTCATCAGATCTAGGTGCTAACATGTGCAAACCCCCACTAATGTCTCCACTCTGCTAAGGTGTAGGGTCATCAACATCATGTGATACATCTGTTGAAATGCATATGCTTTCATCCTGATCCTCCGACTGTCTATCCACTACACAAGGGTCAACATCATCCTCAAGCGTGCAAGAATCACTAGCCTCTATGCAAGAGTCACTATCACTAGTCTCTATGAAAGAGTCACTATCATCATCAGACTACTCCAGATAAGAATCTATCGATCCATCCTCACATGCTTCATCATCATTGTCAGGGTGTACCTCAATAATATGCTTCTGACCCTTACCCATACACCTATGATCTGGTTCCCAAGGCACCTTGCAACTGTAGCAAAGTTGCGTGCTCCTAATGGGTGTGGGGTTCCTCTGTTCTTCCAACCATCCAGCTGTTGTTTCTATCTTTTCCTCTACTACGATGAACCTGTGTAAAACATCCTCTTCACTCCAACTGGGATTTCTTAAGGCTACATATTGTGGGAAGGTTATTTGGGCCCTAGTTTCCTTGCTAAGGGCGAAATATTTTATCTCTCATCATGTTATCTCAAAGTATATATCATCCCTTTCCCATCTATATTCTCTGGCTCTCTTTTCCTCTACTACACCAATCCAATGTGTAACCTTTATCTTTTCTCCAACTAGGATTTTTATAGGATACAAAATGATGGAATGTTATTAGACCTCTGAGATTCTCATTGAGGGTTAGATATTCCCTCTCACAATAAAAAAATCCTTCCTGTAATGTCCCACACATCCATCTCTCCTTATGGAAGACCCTCAGGCTAGCAGAAGTTTAAGATCTGATACCACTGTAATGTTCCCAAGCCAATATGCAAGTAAATCACGGTTTTGGTGTCTTTTTAAACTTTTATTGGTTGTGGCATTTCGTCAAACACTTTGTGTATTGTGAACATTTAGGTTGCACTTAGGGTTTACTGATGTGTTATATATGTGTTTGCAACAACACATAAGAAGATAAACAATGTAACATACCTCAACCATATGCAATATCAACAAGATGATAGACAAGCCAAAACAATGCATATCTAATTTTATTCATAAATAGAAGAACCTACTATAAGGAGGAGGCCGATCTGTAATGCTCAACAGATGGCTCCAATAAAGACAATAGAAGCTACTAAAAAATGCTCCAAAAGAAGACTACAATAAGCCTCCAAAGGTTGAATATACAATGAATACCAATACAAGAAAGATCTGGGCCGTATGAAGTTTCAACCCCCAAGCTGGAAGATGCCACGTCCTGCTGAAACCGTGAAGACCCTCAATAATTCGGCCCTACTATCAAAGACCTCCAAATGCTATGCTAAATATGCCAAACTGTATATCGAGATGAATGGATTCCCCTCTTGAAATCTCAAACCGAAATACCAAGGGAAACTCCTCCAAATGCTAAATCCTCCAATTGAGTTGAGCCCTCTTGAAACTGTCAAACCCTACAATTTCGGCCTTGATGAAGGAGGCCTCCAAATGAGTCCAAACTTGGCCAAATGATAGATCAGGGTGGTAGGATCCTCCACCTGAAGTCTCAGGTCGAATTGCTATAGATAACTCCTCCAAACTGAATGGATCTGAATCTCAAAAATGTCCTCCTTCTCTCCAATTCATCCCAATGCTCTAGGAAATAATCTGAACCATAAAACTCTCTCAAGAGGCACTAGAAATCATGGCTAAAGACCTGCAAGTAAAACCCAAATGCTCAAATCTCCAAGAGACCCCTCAAACTCCTACAACGAGCCTTCCTTCACTGAATGGTGTGCCCCCTTGCTGGAAACCCCCAATGGTGCGCCCTCCTTCTCTTCCTGTGCCTATGGCTAGTGTAGAATGCTCCTGCATTGATGTACATCCGAACTAGAATGGTGTGGGAGAGTATTGCAGCTCCTAGACCAAGCTTGGGACAATCTAGGTGGAATCTTTAACCACTGAATAGTCCTCTAGGGTTTGTTAAGTCAAAACCCTCAAAACCCCCAAGGTATGGGCTCTCTAGCTAGAAGCCAGATATCAAACTGATAAACATACATGAATGAATCAATAGAGGCCCTTGCATTTCCTTTATAATTCCTTCTCACCTTGTCCCTCCAAAGTGACTTTCATTTTATTAATATTTAATTAATTAATTAATTAACATTTTTACCTTTGAAAAGCGCCTTATCTCTCCTTGTGGATTCCCTGGCCAATGAAAGTCACTTATCAACATCCCATCCTGTAATGTTTCTCCTCCCGAATCCAATGAGCTATTACACTGAGAGGTTCCTCCAAGTATTGTGCCCAAAATGACCTCTTTAGTGAATTTTCTTAACTTATAGCTCAAAATACTCAAAATCATGGGAATCATCGAAATGCAACGAAACCAAAGACAACCTGTGCGGGATGGATCATAATGATGAAATGGGATGAGTGATGCAAGATGGACCCCAAAATACCTCTCAATCATCTATGTACTCGTTATAACCTCCATCTGGCTACTATGGTCATCATAAACCTTTGTAATGTAATGATGTCCCAAAGTGGGGACATTACATCACGAACTCTCGTCGACCATCGGATCAGGAAATCCATTCAACCATTGATATGGAGTACCTATTATCGTTAGATCAAGGAGGAGGATATGATACACATCAAGAGATCCACGTCAGCAAGACCATGCCAGGAAGGAGACGTGGCACATTTAGATGGTGACAAGTGTCAAGGTCTAGTTGGCACTTTAGGTATACGAAAGTCACGAATCTAGGTGACACGTGGAAACCACTCAGCCAGGGCCATGTCAAGAGTGACTTCAACAAGCTACATCACTCCAGGAGTAAGTCCTTCAGGGATATTTAGTTTCTACTACCAAAAAATACCTGAAGTGTTGTAGGCCGAAGTTAATGATGGTTGTTGATCTAAGATATTCTAGGTTCTCTCGATCATTGATAAAGCATAGTGTAAGGACAATGTAAGGAGAGGTGTTAACTGACAACAAGTGGTCACCACCACTTTATGACTTATTCGGTAGGTTATCACTCTAGAGGAATTGAACTACTTCAAAGTTCTAGTAACCGGGAGTCCCGGAGTACCGAAGCTTCGAAATAAGATCTTGACCGTTGAAGTTTATGGAAACACGCCAACTCAATATTAACATAGTATACACACTTCGGTGAAATTTATTCTGGAATAATCAGAAGTTTATAAAAAGAACAAACTCCTAAATTTGAGAAGTACTAGAGGAAAAGACAATCGTCCATCTCACAATTGAATCCCAGCCATCAACGATGAGGATTAAAATTGTGAATTGAAGTTGCTCGAGATATAACACTCTAAAATATATAACACTAGAGAAGAAAATTTTTGGAGCGTCGAAGCCTAGAGAACACGGTCCCAACACTGGACATATGGGGGATAAAAAAAAAAGGGGAAGAATTATGAAGCACAAAACATTGGTCTCTTGATAGAGGAATAAAGGTGAAAGAAAAGGCAACACTTAATTAATAATCCCGTGGTTATGTGCATATGGTCATATGAAAAACATGGTTTGAAGGAATCACCTCATACAAATTTCATTTCTGTAAACAACTTAAAATCTGTAGAATAATTTGATAGAGAATTAACACCAAGACAATAAAGAGAATCGGTAAAAGATCGAATATGATCTGTTGTTGAACCGATAATGCAGAAGAATCACGAGAACAATATAATGAGTCGATCCATGTATGTGATCAACTCATAAAGACAAAGTTTGAAATCAAGATTAGTTGGTTAAAAGAAGAGATGTGATGGTTCAAACAAAGGGACATAATGGTTCAAACTCATACCTATTGGGAGACCATATAAACAAAGAAGTATGGTGAACAAAGATGTAGTTGAATTTGTTGAAGTATATATATTTATATATAATAGATTGAATGAAGGTTCATTCTATCAGGTTGGTGTATGTTTACAAGTTGGGTCTTGTATTAGGATTGGATTCCTCACATCTCAGTTGGATCAGAGATCAACAAGTTGGGTCTTGTTATGAGGGTTGGATTCCTCAATTCTCAGTTGGATCTGAGAACTACAAGCTGAGTTTTGTAACAGAGAGCTGAGTCTCTCATAATTGTTTGAAGATGAAGATTGATCTTATGTATTCATTCAAGTTAAATAAATAAATAAAATATTTATTCTTTTATAAGTTGGTTGAGAAATTGAAATAAATATATGTTTTTCAATTAATTTATGAAAAGTGGAAAATTGTCCAAAGTTTTGTGACACTGATTCACCCCCCCTCTCAGTGTCAAGTGTACATTTCAACAATTGGTATCAGAGCGGGCGCCTCCATCACAATTTAAACAGTCGAAGGTAGATTCTGAAGAAATGTGTGGACAAATTTCTATCACCACAATTGAAGCTCCCTTATTTGATGGAACAAATTATCCTTCATGGAGGGAAAATATGAAAAGATATTTGAAGTCAAGAGGATCTATAGTTTGGGATTTGGTAGTAAGTAAGCCATGGAACTTAACTACTTCAAAGAGAAAAAAAAATGAAAATGAAGAAAGGAGAAACAATTTAGTAGCCTTAAAAGCAATCCAGGATGGATTGTTAGACCAAGTCAAAGAAAAGATGAGGCACTACAAATCTGCTAAAGAATTATGGTTCCACCTAGAAAATTGTTATCAGAATGAAGCACAAGAAGAAGAAAAACCCTATCAAATTAAGGAACAAGACTCAAATAAAGATGATTCCTATCAAAATAAAGAACAAAACTCAGTAGAAGAGAATTCTTATCAAGATAAGGAACAAGATAAATAAAAGGAAAATTGCAATCATATTGAAGAACATAATATAGAGAAAGACATTTCTAATCAAAATGAAATGCAGGATTTGATGAAAAACCCAGTCAGCAATGAAGAAGACAACCTCATCAACAAATTTAGGAATACCTCAGTAGTCACTAAAGAAAAAATGAATAATCTTAAGACTAATGTTACAGTTGCAATATAAGAGATTCGTATGGAACCAAGAAATTATATACATATTAAAGTTCCTGTGGAGGCTCTTGACAATCTTGAGTACACAACTATGTGCACTCTATAAGAGTTGGAGAAAATTCAACATAAATATATGTTTCTACTACAACAGTTAGATCAATCTAACCATGAAGAGCATGAGCAAACGATTCAGCTAGAAAACAAAGAAGAAGAGATCAAAAAATTGAAAACTGAAGTTGCTAATCTAACAGAAGAGATGGAAGAATTAAATACACATGACAATAAAAGAAAATAAGTAATAAAAGAAAAAAAATAATTGGTTAATAGTCTAAAAAATCAACTTGAGGAAACTAAAGAAAGTGAAGAAGTCCTAAAGATCCAGTTAACTAGGAAAGAAAATTCTTACCACATGTTGGAATTGGAAATCATTAACTTCAAAAAGATAAATGAAAGTATTAATGCATATCTAATGACTCAAATTGAAGAAGCTAAGAAAATGGAAGAAGCCTAGAAGATACAAATAATTAGAAAGGAAGAATCATGCCAAATGTTGGAATTGGAAGCCATTGACCTCAAAAGGATTCAACTAGAAAACAAGGAATAAATAAAAAAAATTGAAAACTTAAGTTTTTGATCTAACAAAATTTATGGAAGAATTGAAGACATATGAATTGAAGACAGAAGAAATAATCATCAATATAAAGACTCAACTTTAACATGCTAAGGAAGTGGAAGAAGCCCTGAATATTCAGTTAACTAAAAAGGAAGAGACATGTCACATGTTTAAATTGGAGATAGTCAATCTCAAAAAGATGAATGAAAAGACAAATTAAACTGTCAAATTCCAAAATAGATCTGCTATCCTAGATAAGATTTGGAACAATCAAAGATTGGTTGATGGAAAAACTGGTCTTGGATACAATAAAAAGGAAGACAATGAGAAATGGAACACCATTTACAAACATGAGAAAGGATCATCCTTCTCAAAAGGAAAAGGTGCAATTACAAAGCAATTACAAGTCATGAACTTTGTTAAGGAATGAAACTATAGAAGTAAAAAAGGAAGAAGAAAAATAAAAGACATATCTCTCAAGACAAAATGAATTCAAGAATGGAAACACCTTCAATGGCTATTTCTTTTCTTGTCATAACTTTGGCCATAAAGCAATGGACTGCAAGAAACTAGAGAAAGGATATACAGGAAAATCCAAAAACTCAATTAGATGTTGGAGATGCAATTTTGTTGGGAACACAACAAAATGTTTTTATACAATGAGATGTTACAACTATGATAGGTTTGCGCACAAATTTCAAAGCTGTAGGAGTTCAAAAGGTCAATCCTTAAACAAGTCATTCAAGTCAGGGAGAAAACCTAATAAAATTTGGAATAAGAAAGGAGATGAAAAATATCCAAAAACACAATTAGAAAGAAAAGGTCAAAAAAGAAGAATATCTTGTAGAAAGATATGGAGAAGAAAATCTGAAGGAGAAAGAAAGAAAGAAAGTATTGCACCTGAAAATGAAGAAATTAATAATAAGAAAATAATGGGTGAAAGTCTTGTTGTCGTCCTTATACACACTTGCCCAGCCCACACTGTCACTTTGACCGGAACCTCTTCCGTCTAGGCTTACTCCTAGGGAAGCCAAAGGGGGTAGACCTTAGTTACTAGATGTGTTAAAGTTAAGTTCTAGGAGTTAGTTTTAATTGTTTACAAGGTTTAGGGGATTCTAATCCTAAGATGCTAAGGAAACAATGCAAGGTGCAAGGGTTAGCATGAAAAGAAAGCCTTTTCCCTAGGTCAACTAAGACTAGTGCCTAAAGATTGGGCAAGGGGTCAACAATGTTAAGGGGTGTTTCGTTACAAGTAGATTACAAGTTACTTACAAGATTACAAAAGAATCAATTAAACCAATGAATATTAGATACAATTACTTACAAAGGAATTACAAAGTATCTATTCACAAATGAGATATCCACAAAGTTCTTGATGCAAGATTTACAAATAAAGAATATCTAAGATACAACAAGCAAGCTAACCACGTTTTACTTATATGTGTGCAGGATATCAAAAGACAAAAGAATCACATCACATCACCACATTTATGAGATCATCATCAACACATTATATCATCAACACATTCCAAATATTTAGAAGATTTAAGCACAATTGTTATAAAGATTACTGAAGATGATCCACACTCTTAGTTGTTAAACCCACAAGTAGTTTATTAGGTTTGGTCCAGGGTTTATTATTAGGCTTTCTTAAGATTTATCAAATTTTATTAAATCTTTCACCAAAGCCTCCTCCTCCTATTGCCAAATAACCATTGGATGCTCAATAAGTGTTGCCACCCTAGCTTCACAGGTCAGCCCAAAACAAGAGTACTTCCTGGAGACGACACACACCTAGTGTGCCACGAGACAGTCCCCTGCCACTACCCTCCGTTGTTTTCCTCAAGCCCCGTTTTAGATGGTGAAGATGGTGTTCTAAGGTACCCTAAATAGTCTATTAAGTATAGATATTGATTAGGTAGACTTTTAGGTGATTATTAGAGTGTTTTGAAGATTTTAAGACACTTTTTAAGTGTGATTTAGTGACATGGCCGAAACTGTTATGAGCTTTTAAGTGTGTTGCTTCAAGCTTATGCAATTAAGAGTATAAATATATGTAAAACAAATAAAGATGGCTGAAAAAAAAAATTAGATTATCACATCCACATATGAGCTTTCTATTAAGAAGAAATCACAATGGCAAGGACAACTTGCCTTCAAGAGATGGAAAGAAAATTTAGTGTGTTTGCCTACTTAACCAATCAATAATATTCAAGCCCAAACAAATGGCTTCCAATAGATATAAGCAATAGAAAGATAAACCATTCACTTATTTAAGCACTTAGATATTTAAGTATTTAAGATTTAAAACATGTGTATGAAGAAGAATGCTTGAAAATCAACTAAGCAAATAAAGATCTAGTTAGTTTACTTATTATGCTTCCCAATAGGCTTAAGACAATGATTATGTGTTTGATCTAAATCTAAACAAGGATAGCATTAAACCATAGATCATCAATCACATCATCAACCACTTAACCTTACCTATTGGGGTATTCCTCTCCCAACTAGGTAGGCAATTAATTAGGTTTTGCTTAGTTAGGTTAAGTTCTTCCAAGATTTAGAGATTAGGGCAACCAAGTAAAAGATAAAGAGAGAGAGAGAGAAACTAAGAAAGTAAACTATCAAACAAGCAAGCAACCAAGAGAATACTCTACCCCACATCCTAGGTTGAGAAGGTGCCCCTCACCTTCTAAACCTCACGTCCTAGCTAAAAGGAAAAGCAAAAATGCTAAAAATGAAAACCCTAAGCTAGATATATGCTACCCAACAAACTCACACAAAGAGGAAGGCCGTACCACTTCTTCCTCTACAAGTGTAAGCTACTACAAGCAAGAAAAAGAGGCAAAAACGTACCAAAATGATGAAAATTGCAAGGTAGGGTGAGAGATAGCTACCAAACTCCTTGGAGGGCCTTTTAGTGTTGTGTGGATGTCCTTTGGGCAGACAATAATCCTCTCAATCAGATCTGAAACCGGCAAAACCAACAAGCTATGCTTGATAGAAAAGCTACACACAACCAAGAAAAATGATGGAAAACCCTTGCTTTTTTAGGGAAAGAACTTTCCACAAGAACAAGAGAGTATATTGTATATAAATGACCTATCTAAACATGTTATGCTAGCTGAAAAATGAATGTGTATGAACACCAATATAGATGAAGAGTAAAGGGTTAGAGAAGTGGAGTGTATGAGTGCCTCAAGAGACCCTTCTCCTTGAAGGAGTTCCCAATGAAACCCTTGAAGTATAAAACTGCAAAACTTCCTTAAGTGATGTGCATACGAGAGATAATATGTTGATGTATGTAAATAAAATGACACTTCAATCCTATATAATACATCAAGATAGATAAACCCTTAAGCATACACATTAATAGATCTACTTAGATAACACTTTACCTAAGATCAAAAGTTGCAATCACCCAAAGAAATTGATACAATGTTACCTCATAAGCATAAGAAGATCAAGCATGTGGATTTCTCCTCTAGTTATCCTCCAAAGTTTCTCCTTTATTATTACTCAAGAAAATAGATCTTGGAGAGAAAATACTCCAAAACCCTAAGAACATAGAATGGAAAAATGGAATAATGGAGAGAGAGAGAGAGAGAATTGAAAATCAAGTAGCATAACAATAGCTCAAGATATGGTGAGTTGGGAGTGAGAAATGAGATCTGTTTATACTTGGATAGACAAACCTACCTCTTTTGGATCTAATCCAAGTGTCCACCACCAAGCAAATGACTAGATCTCAAGGCTAGGGCGCACCATCTAGGGTTTGCACAATAGATCTAGGGTGTAGAAAAAAAGGAAAAATAGTTGGGATCAAGCAAAAGGTGTGTGAGAGGCATGGGATCCGTGCCAAGGCAAGTGAAGAGTCACAAATAATTTTTAAAAATTATTTGGTGGAGTTTCAAGACAAGGGAGGGCGCAACTCCTCTTGGAGGGCGCACCTCTTGGGATGAGGTAAAGGGAAAGGAGGGTTGAGATGAGTGAGGTGAGGTTGGGATCACACAAAGTCATGAGAGAATTTGTGGGATCCATGCTAGGGCAAGAGAAAGAGACTCCCACAAATGAAAAATGAATTTTCATTGGAGATCTACAAAGGGGGGTGTAACTCTCCTTGGAGGGCGCTCCACAAGGGGGAAAAACAATAAAAATTAAAGGAAAGAGTGAGGTGGAGGGAGTGGGGTAACCTCAAGGGGTGACGTGGAGGCTAAAGGAAGTGAAATATCAAGAGAGGGGGGCACACTCAAGCCACAAAATTAATAAAAAAAGAAAAACGTCAATCCCCCTAGGGGGCGTGATTTTTGAGTGTGGAGGTGGTGTATGGGGTTAGACAAAGTTGGAAAAGGTTAGGAAGTTAATGTTATGATTAGGGGGTCTCTCTCTAACCATCATTTCAACTTTTCACATCCTCTAACTCATTATTACAACTTTTACATTTTGCCATGTTTGGACTTTAGCAATTAAAATTGTTGTTTTAGACTGACTGACACTCCAAGTGGACAAAACCATGGCTAAAGTTGTCTGACTGAGCTGAAACTTGGTACATGGATGTAGGGGGTGCTATTCCATTTCTTTTGAGCACACATACCCCTATCAAAAGTCCAAAGACCTAGTTTTTTACAATTATTGCTCAAAAATAATTAATTAATTAAATAATTAAACCTCCAAACTTAGGGAAATTTAATTAAAAATTAATTAATTTAAAAAAACTAACTTAAACTCGACAGAATTCCACGAAACTTTATAAGACGTCTTGCATGGTCATTTACAATGATTCCCTATAATAGTTACCAAAACATAAGCCCACTAGAACGTTGTTCGCCACTTTGGAGGAATTATGGCAAGTGTGAGGGAAAAACTCAAGGGAAATCAATAAGGTTGAAAAGCCCAAATGACAACCTGAGGATAAAAAACCCTTGGTGAAAGGAACTCTCCCAGTAAATCGATCCCAAGGTAACTGACCTAGACATGACTCATGCAGACCTATTACATTATTAACCTACGCAGGGGTACAAAAATTCCAATTACAAAATAAAGTGTTGGGGCCAAACACTGCCCTGTAGGACCAAAAGTCTTCGACAACATGAGCATCTGATGACCACCTGTGTTGGAGAGGTGGTCAACATCTGGCTCCACATGGGGATGTGTGTTCAATCTTCTCACTCGAGACAGAGAGCATACGAGAATCCAACACCTACAACTGAGTGCTCACCAATAACCAACATAAGAATACATTTATACATGATTAAATCAATGAATGCTATATATAACACTTACATAATGAAACAAATAAAGTAAAACATCATAATTTTACAACAAATGAAATCTATAGTACAGAAAAAAAAATTCTAAGTACATGAAAAATTTCTAAGTACATATTTACATAATGAATGAAATAATTCAAAACTGAAATACAAGGAAAAGGGTTAGAGATACGCTACAGAGGGTGTCCATTCATACACCAAGTTTCGCCATAATCTATAAAATATCTTGAGATGTTGCCCATTCCTCAGAATGTTGATGGGCTCACCATCCAAATGGCTGAGATGAAAAGAATTCGGCCCTGCTATTTCCCTGATCAAATATGGCCTTAGCCATAAACTGTCAAACTTGTTGTGCTTTCCAGGTTTCTCTCTGCCTTTATCCCATAGTAAAACTGTATCACCCACAATGAAGTCCCTGTGTCTGGATGACCTATCAAAAGAGTTTTTAACCCTATTCTGATTTCTGCAATTCTAATCATAAGCCTTTCGTCTGATTTCATCTAACTCAATAATCTGATTGACCCTGTTCTGAACTGCATACTGCTCTGCTGAAGTGTCCTCAACTAATCCATAAGTAGGAATTCTAAGGTGCATTGGCAACCTAGCCTCCAATCCATATACTAGTTCAAACAAACTCTTTCCAGTAGTTGCTTTCTTTGTTATTCTGTCGGCCCATAATGCATGTTTGATTTTACTATCCCAAGACTTCTTGTTTTCGCCAACTATTTTCTTAACAATGGTCATTAAGTTTTTATTACTTGATTCTGCCTAACCATTTCCTTGGGGATAATAATCTGATGCATGTGATAAGATAATACCATACTTGAAACAAAATGCTAACATCTCGGCTGAACAAAAGGCCTTGGCATTATCTGTCACTATCTTTGATGGGACCCAACATCTAGTTATGATTCTGTATTCTAGGAAATCCATCACCAACTTTGCATTTGTTGCCTTTGTAGGAATGGCTTCAACCCATTTTGTAAAGTAATTTGTGGCTGTAAGAACCCAAGAGAACCCACTACTTGAATTATTGCTAAACTTTCCGATGAAGTCCAAACCCCACTGCTGAAAAGGTGCTTCAACTACCACTGGTTTTAAAGGGAGTGCTGCTAACTTCTACTTTCTTGTGAAAAGATGACATGGCTCACATTTCCGAACAAGCTGATGTACATCTGAAAATATAGTAGGCCAATAATATCCTACTCTAAGGATTTTGTGGGTAGTAGTTTTAGCAGTGAAGTGTCCTCCACAAAACCCTCCATGGAATTCATCCATTAGTTTCTTTGACTCAATGTCATCCACACATCTAAGGATAACCCCATCATGATTTTTCCATCCTAATCCATCTCAAGTAAGGACATACTTAGAAGATTTCAACCTCAAATCCATTTTCTTGTGTCCTACTAGATGTCTTGGACAAGTTAGATTCTTAAGATAGAAAATAATGTCTGTATACCAATCTACTTGTTCAAGTTTTAACAAGTTAGGATGCCACTCTTCATTATTGATTTGGTTAACCATATCCAAGTATTTCTCATTACTTTCTGTCAACATTTTTTCCAAGCCTTGACCCTTAATAAATTTAGTTGGCTTAATATCCAAATCATACTCTTGGATTTTAGGAATCCATCTACCCCTTGAGCCTAATCCTTCCATTTGAGATAGCACATCTTTAACCGCAGAATTAGGAACATAACCAATCACCTTGGAATATCCGATGAAGACTCTAAAATGTTTGAGTGATTTGACTAAGGCATATGATTGTTTCTCAAACATGGGATACTTTAATTCTGAATTTTGCAAGGCCCTACTCATATATGCAATAGGTTGATCATGGCCTTGATCATTTTTCTGAAGCAACACACCAGCAATTGTGTCTTCAGAGGCAAAAGAGAAGATATGAAAATCCTTCTCATAATTTGGGCTGATAAGAACCGGAGATTCACATATAGCAGTCTTAATCTATTCAAAATCTCATCTACTTTCATCATTCCATTCAAACTTTACATCCTTCTTAAGTAGCTTATATATAGGTTTCATGATTTCAGCATAGTTAGGAATGAACCTATGGACAAAATTGGTTTGTCCTAAGAAGGATTGAAGATGTTTCTTTGTTGTTGGCAAAGGCACTTTACCAATGGCTTCCACCCTTTCTAGGTCTAATTTAACTCCATCTTTAGTTATGATGTGGCCCAATAACTTGCCTTCAGTCACCCCAAAGACCGACTTAGCAGGATTTAGAGAAATTCCAAACTCTCTACATCTATCCAAAACTTGCCTAAGGTGGCCAATGTGAGTTTTACCATCCTTAGAAAAAACTATTAGATCATCTTGATATATTTCAATCAACTTACCAATCAACCCCTTGAAGGCATAATCCATAGCCCTTTGAAAAGTAGCTCCAACATTTGATAAACCAAATGGAATTCTAAGGTATTCAAAATTTCCCCATGGAGTAGTGAAAGTAGTCTTATGCCTATCTTCTGCTTTAAGTCTAATCTGATTATAACCCGAGAATCCATCAAGCATGGAAATCATTCCTGATCCTGGAACCCTTTGAAGTAGAGTTTCCATCTTGGGAAGGGGATAGTTATCTTTTGTGCAAGCAATGTTTAAGTTCCTGAAGTCAATGCATATTCAAATCTATCCAGTCTTCTTCCTAGAAACAACCAAGTTTGAGCACCATGAAGAATGTCTAGTCTGCGCAATAATGCCCACTTCTAATATTTTTTGTAACTCATTTTGGACCAAAGGAGCTAATTTGGGGTTCAACTGCCTCAACTTTTGTCTAAAGGGTTTAGTACCTTCCTTAAGAGGAATCACATGTTGAATCACATCCTCCCTATAGACTTTGAGTTCATCATAGCTAAAGGCCAAGACATCCCTATATTCCTTTAATAACTTAACAATTTCATTCCTTTCTTCTATAGGGGTAGTCTTGCCTACTTTTATTAATCTAGGCTCTTCATCATAGTTCCATAGATCATAGTTCCATAGGTCATAGTTCTACAGGGCATGGTTCTATAGGTCATAGTTCCATAGGTCATAGTTCCAGAGGGCATAGTTCCACAAGTCACAGTTCCACAGGTCATAGTTCCAGAGGTCATAGTTCCAGAGGATGTAGTTCCACAGGTCATAGTACCAAAGGGCATAGTCCCATAGGTCATAGTTCCACTGGTCACAGTTCCATAGGTCAAATTTCTACAGGGCGTAGTTCTAGAGGTCATAGTTCCAGAGGGGGTAGTTCCACAATTCACAATTCCACAGGTCATAGTTCGATGGTCACAATTCCAGAGGGCGTAGTTCCATAGGTCATAGTTCCAGAGGGCGTAGTTCCACAGGTCATGGTTCCACAAGTCACAGTTCCAGAGAGCGTAGTTCCAGAGGTCATAGTTCTAGAGGTCATAGTTCCACAGGGCGTAGTTCTAGAGATCATAGTTCTAGAGGTCATAGTTCCATAGGGCGTAGTTCCACAAGTCACTGTTCCATAGGTCATAGTTCCATAGGGCGTAGTTCCAGAGGGCATAGTTCCACAAGTCATAGTTCCAAAGGGTGTAGTTCCATAGGCCATAGTTCCAAACAACATAGTTCCATAGGGCGTAGTTCCACAAGTCATAGTTCTAGAGGGCATAGTTCCAGAGGTCATAGTTCTAGAGGTCATAGTTCCAGAGGGCGTAGTTGCAAAGGTCATAGTTCCAGAGGGCATAGTTCCACAGGTCATAGTTCCATAGGTCACAGTTTGATGGGTCATAGTTCTACAGGGCGTAGTTATAGAGTTCATAGTTCTAGAGGTCATAGTTCCAGAGGGCGTAGTTCCACAAGTCACAGTTCCATAGGTCACAGTTCCACAGGTCATAGTTCCAAAGGATGTAGTTCTAGAGGGTGTAGTTCCAAAAGTCATAGTTCTAGAGGGCGTAGTTCCATAGGTCATAGTTCCAGAGGGCATAGTTCCAGAGGTCATAGTTCCAGAGGGCTTAGTTCCATAGGTCATAGTTCCAGAGGGCACAGTTCTATAGGGATTAGTTCCATAGGTCATAGTTCCAGAGGGCGTAGTTCCACAGGTCATAGTTCCAGAGGGCATAGTTCCACATGTCATAGTTCCACAAGTCATAGTTCTACAAGGATGATCCCAATTTTATGAGAAGAATGAAATGAATATAGATTATTAACAGGTGCTTAACACAAAATAATAGAGATATAGTAAAACTGGTTTTCTATTCAATAAGGAAATAAGATGAAACTGTAAAATGCAACGGAAATAAGCTTGCTCGAATGGTGGCGGCTTATCTCTGAGAAGAGATGTGACAATTGCGCTCATTCAAAAGTAGATGATTACAATGAGGCTCTGAAGGCCTTTTTACAATAAACAGGAATGCCAAAAACCCTAGACATCCAAAAACCTAACCCTAGGAGATGAAGCGCTAAAAGTCGCGTGGGCCCCGTTTGGGTAAGTTAGTAGATCAACTTCCTAGGGTCGTAAATTTTGCATACGATCTCCGTTTTAGGTGTATGATAGCCCATTGGAAATGTATTTTCGAGGAGATTCATTTTGTGGGATCAATCATTCCTTTGGATATCATTGAGAATCTCTATCCTAAAAAACCTTCATTTAGGCCCTCAAAATGGCCCAGGAAGTTAAAATTGCTAAAAATAGTAAATTGCCAAAATTGTCAGAAAACTATTTTGAGCTAGTTGGAAGAGGTGGGTGGCCACCGATATCCACCTGGATAAATCCTCCCTCCTTAGGAAGGAAAATTCTGCTTAATTTTCCCCCGGGTGAGCCACTTGCCTTGGTGCAGGAGCTGCCCTTCTTTGATGACTTGATAAAGCTAGATCCTTTGTTGTCGAGTCCCCTTTATATATGTGTCCACAATATGAATGTTGGATGCCTGTTGTATGCAGTCGAGGTTGAGCTTTGTTGGTGTCAGCTGCTCTGCTACGTCTGAGGTGTCCAATAATGGTGGGAAATAAGGGCGAAGGAGATCCATGTTGAACATTGGGTGTCGGCCAAGGAAAGGAGGAATGTTGAGCTCAAAATAATTATCCCCCACGACCTTGGTGATGGTGTACGGACCATAACGGAGTGGGAGAATCTTCTGATGGGGTCCTGTAAGGCGTTCTTTCTGCAAGTGCAACCAAACTTTTTCGCCCACCTGAAACTTATGTGGCACCCGATGTTGATCATGGCGTTGCTTGTACTTGTCATTACACTTTCATAGGATATCCTGAACCTGTTGGTGGATGTGTTGGATCCGCTCAATGAACCGAGTGGCTTTGTTAGCTTCAGTTGGAGCATGAGATGAGTCGGTCGAGGTCACTGCAAGGGGAAGTACAACATCTATGGGACCCAATGGTTGGAATCCCAACCCCACTTGAAAGGGGTTGTGGCCAGTTGAGCTATGCAGGGATTGGTTGTAGCTATGTTGGACATAGGGAAGGATCTCATCCCATGTGTGAGGGTGATTTTAATTATACATGCGAAGGATATGCACAATCATTTGATTTACGACCTCGGTTTGGCCATCTGTCTGGGGGTGGAAGGTCGTGGATTCGGTGAGCTTGGTGTCCAACAATGACCAGAGGTTCGACCAGAATGTGCTAAGAAATCAACTGTCCCGATCTGAGACAATGGTTTGTGGGATTCCAAAATGTACCCACTCGTTCAAAGAAGAGCTTGGCAGTGGCCTCTGCTGTGATGTTCTTCTTGCAGGAAACCAGAATCGCCATCTTAGAAAAGTGATCAACAAAAAAAAAAACACAGTCATTTCCCCACTTGGTGGATAGGAGGCCCGAAATGTAGTCCATTGATATGGATTCAAATGGCCTTTCAGGAGTAGGATGAGGGGTGTGCAGGCCCTGTTTCTTAGTGGTCGATTTGAAAATAGCGCAGGCAGTGAAGGACCTGATATACTTGCTGACCTCCTATCGAAGTTTCATCCAGTAGAAATGTTTATGTAGTATCGCCACTATCTTTTCGATGCCGAAGTGTCCTTCCACCTTACTGTAGTGGGATTCCTAGATCAGCTTCGCTCGCTCGCTTGATGGAACATAGATATGGCCCAGACGACACAATAACCCATCCCGAAGATGGAAATTATCAACAACTATGTTTGCACCCAACATTTGGTAGGTGGTGGCGAAGTCTGGGTCTGTCTCATAGAGTTGGGGCCATCTAGAGGCCTCATGGCCGCAGGAGTCTAGCACTGTGGTGAGTGCCGCGACTGGCAGTCTGCTGAGGCAATCAATGACGCGATTGGTGCTTCTTATTTTATACTTGATGTTGAGGTGGAATTGTTGCAAGTATGTGGACCACTTTTGATGGCGATCATTCTGCAATTTACCTTGTGTCTACATGAACTGCAATGGCTTATGATCAGTGTGGATGATTGTCTCCTTCCCAAGAATGTAATGTCTCCACTGGTGGTAGGCTTGCACAATGGAGTACATTTAGTTGTCGTAAGTAGGGTACTTACAGATAGCATCTGATAGTGTCTCACTATGATAGGCCACGGGGTGGCCATGCTGAGTGAGAATGGTGCCCACCGCATAGTCTGAAGCATCTGTCTCGATCTCAAAGGGTTGTTGCAGGTCTCATAGTGAAAGTACTGGGGTTGAGCACAAGCGCTGCTTCAAATCGTCAAACGCTTGTTGTTGGGACCAGTCCCACACAAATTTCACCTTACCACCACCCCTGGTTATTTGGCTAAGGGACCATGCAATATGAGAGAATCCCAACACGAACCTGCGGTAGAAATTGGCAAGGCCCAAGAAGATTTAAAGCTCAGTGAGTTTGGTTGGGGCTGGCCAGTCACGGATGACTTGGATCTTGGCTGGATCCACATGTACGCCATGCTGATCAATTATGTAGCCCAGGTAATGGACCCTGTCCATGCCGAAGGAGCATTTTTCTAGGTTGGCATATAGCTTGTGTTGCCACAGGGTGTGCAGAACCTGTTGAATATGCTACAAATGTTCAACCCAAGTCTTGTTGTAAATGAGAATGTCATCCAGATACACCACTACAAAAGTATTTGTGAATGGTTGCAGGATATCGTCCATCATCCTCATGAAAGTGGTTGGAGCATTTGTCAAACCAAAGGGCATGACCAACCATTCAAAAAGGCATTCCTTTGACTTGAAGGTGGTTTTCCATACATCTGTCTATTCAATTGGGACCTGGTGGTAGCCAAACTTCATATCAATCTTACTGAAGTATTTTCCCCCCGTGAGTTGATCAAGGAAGTCGTCGATTCGGGGAATTGGGTACCAGTTTCTGATTGTGATTTTATTTAGAGCCCGGTAATCAATGCAGAGTCACCAGGTTCCATCTTTATTCTGTACCAGCACAATTGGGCTCCCGCAAGGTGATGATATGGGACGGATGTGCCCCTTGTGGAGCAGTTCTTGGATCCGTCACTTGATCTCGTCATTCTCTAACATAGAGTGACGATAGACTATCCCATTGGGAAGTGGTGTGTCGGGGGTCAGATCGATGGGGTGCTTGACCTGGCAGTGCAAAGGTACCCCGGTAGGTGTGGAGAAGATATCTAAGTATTCTTCCATGACCTTATCTACTTGCTTTTGCTGTGTGGAGAAGTCGGTCGCAGAGACCCTGGATGTGGTTGTGATCTTTTGCTTATTTTGAGAGTGAATCACGAAGAAGACAAACTTTCACGTCTGAGAGATGACTTTCCTGCATTTCTTAGCAGAGATCAAGGAAATAGCACTAGGTGGGACTGCCTCGGGTATCCTATACAATTTTCTGCTCAAAGTAATAATAACACTACGAGGCCTAGACTCATATACATCATGACGTTTCCATAAATAAGGTTGGCCCAAAAGAACATCACAAACTTCAAGAGGAGCAACATCACACAATACCTCATCTTTGAAGGGCTTGATGCCATACGATAGTCGACATTGTTGGTTGACACAAAGATTACTTCCTTGGCGAAGCCATCCAATGGTGTAGGGTTGTGGTTGTGGTGTTGTCGACAGGGCCAGCTGCTTGACGACCTCTGCTGAGATGAGGTTCTTATAGCTACCGCTATATAGGATGAAGTGCAGGGTGCCTTTTACCCACATATATGAATGCAAGGGCGTTCTCCTTCTTCTGGCTCGTCTGGTTCACCATGATGGAGCTTGGTGGTAGCAATGGTGGCACTGGGTTCCGCATCAATGATCCATCTTCCCCTTTCTGGTTCTGGCTCAAAGTTTGAACTCGCATCTGATTCCGAGGCTTTCACTTCAGCCACCAACGACTGCTTTGAGTGGCAGTTAGCAATGTTATGCCAAGGGCTCTTGTTGGCACAGGGGCAGACCCAGGGTTCAAAACTACAATAGCGCACCAACAAAGCCCTAACTACCGGCCCTTTCAGAAACACCCGTGAAGCAGATGAAGTCTTATCCAAAGTAGTGGTAGGGGTGGTTGCAGGCTCATGTGTCTACAACCTTAGCTAGGACTCAACTCTGTGATTATACATCTTACTAGAGCACTTAACATCGTTAGTTCTTCAATATGCAGTCAATAACCACTTCTCTTATAAGACATAACTTTGCAACTTTCACACCAATATACGGTATTCAAGCACTTAGCATATACAAATGGATCAGAATGAGCATATCAAGCACTAGCATGAATATCTAGATCAGATCTAACATTCTAAGATACAATAAGCACGAAGCATGAATAGATCTATCTAAACATATTAGATCACTTAGCATATAACATATGAACACATCAAGACAAAGCACAAAGCACACAACACAGTGTTTACGTGGTTCACCCCCACCCTAGGGCTACATCCACCAACTCTTCTTCTTTATTGTCTTCAATCAATCGGGCACAAGAACAGAGCCTCAAAACCCTTACTCCGCACAGGACAAAAGATCTACGCAGCTCGCTAGATCCTTCTTCCTTGCGTTATAGCACAAATCCTTCTACAGTCTCTCACAGGGACTTGCACTCAGCTCTACAAGTCTTACACAGTATGCACAAAGCACTTACAATCCTTTGATCATATAGATCTAGCACTTAGCCATTCCTTTAGCACTTAGCACACCGACCTCTTTCTACATTGCCTATCCTTCTATATATACATTACAAAATAGGCCTAAACATGGGTAAACCCAAGGGCCGACATCCCATTCCCGTTACATATTCCCATAAACCCAAAAAGGGGCCTAAAAGGGAGACAAGATCCTGTGATCTCCTCTTCGACTTTTTCTCCTCCTTCGACATGTTGTCGAAGTCCCAAAATAGGTTAACATGACCAAGAAACTCCCAAAACTTGGTCAAGGGCCAACAGGCCCCCAACACTCACCTGTGACTCATCCCAAGTCACTCTGGTCTGAGAAATTATGCCTCGAACGCCTCGAGCTTGGCTCAAGCTGCTTCAACTTGTTACTTTTTTGTGGCCTCTTGTTCAGTGAACTCCTGGATCACTGCATCATTCACTGGTCCTTCTAAGCGTTGTTTTGTTGTGAGGATGAACTATTCTAGCTCTGCTCCTTGGCTCTCGACCTCTGTAAACAACAAACATGCCTTATCTTGCATAGGTTGAAGTCGTTGAGTGACTTCCATCACTTTTATTTGAAGCATATGGATCTGTTGTTGAGATGTACATTTTTCATGAGACCTCTTCATTTTGTCTACAACGAATAGGGCCTTTAGCTGCGCCTGTAGTGTATCTACGTTCTTGTTTTATTCTTGGAGCTATGACTCCAGTGTCTGCAATTCTGGGTTTTAAGTGATATTTTCATAGGTCTGGGCACTACGGGTACTGAGCTGCTTGCACTCCAAGGCAAGAGATTTTAGCATGTCAACTGCGTTGCGGGCAACTGCTTCTCTTTGGTTATGTATCTCCTGTGGGGTTTCAGGTACTGCGCGGAGCTCTAAGTCGGCGATGAGTTGTTGTAGCTTCTGAATTACCTCTTTAAGTTGTGCCACCTGTTGTGGAACTTGTTCCTCGGTCTGTACTTTGACGACTGTCACAAAGAAAAGTGCTTTGTTGACCCTTTCCTTAGCTTCAATTTGCTCGACGAGCAATTGTTCCTTGCTTTGTTGTAGCTCTTCTTTTTATTCATCCCATTTTGCTTGTAGAGAAAGATTTTCTCGTTCTGCAGCACTTTGTTTCTCCTCAAGGTCTTTCTGTACTTGCGCTAAAGCCTGGGTGTCTTGTGTTGTCTCTCCCTGGGCTCATCGAAGGTGAGCTTCAACTGTATCAACAATGCGGGGTAATTGAGCGGGCTCATTACCTAGTTCTGGTGTTCCAACTGTCAGGGGCGCAGTGGATACTGCACAGTTGGACTCTAGTGCCTGCTGCACTCCTTGGAGTTCATCCTTAATCTGACTAAATACCTCCTCCTGCTTAGATTCTTGCCTCTCTTCTATCTCCAACGAAGAATCATTCAGTGTGGCGACGATGAAGTCGAAGTCATTTGAGATGAGGGTGGCCTCGAATTTGGTTGTGGTTGCTTTCATTTTCTTCCTTGAAGAAGGTTTCGGAGGGGAAATCTTCCTTTTCTTTGAGGGATCCTCCTCGTCTCTTGGCGGTGTGACCTCACCTTTCTTCGGTTCAACTTCTGTGCCATCTATTTCTCCACCACCTCCTCCTTGCTCTACTGAGATGGAAGTGTTCTTCACGTATGTGTTGTCTAAATCATGAACCTCTTCAGTCTTCTTTATCTTGTTAGGTCTGGTTGTATCTAGCGCAGTTCAGGGCTATCGACATCAAACATCTCCGCAGGGTTTGCTAGAACAAGGAGGTTCGTCGACCATTCCTTGGTAATCTCCTCCAAGTCATCCTTTGTTAACTTGTAGTATGAATGCAGCTGTTGTTTATGCTCATCAGCACACACTGTGATATAGATAAAATGGCGGTCCACACTGAATTTCATCAAGGGTCTAAACCTGTGGAGTGTGTTTAGGGTTATGCGAGGTTTAGACTGGATAGCGGTCTTCAGCTGGCTGTAATAGGTGTGGAAGACGACATTTGATTGCCACTACTTTTCATGTCATTGGAGTACCACAACATACTGAACTTCGCGGCCAGTGGTTCAAATGGCTCGATGTCTGGGAAGGTTGCACCTTTTGGCATCTCCCATGCGATGAACGCGATTAAGATAAGAAGCCAGCTGAAGTGGAATTTGTATCCCTAATCCTGTGCTTCCCTGCAATCTAGTTCCAGTTGGTTCACGAGGTACTTCACCCAATTCATCTGTAGTCCCTCTGCGCACTTCCCTGTGAGGTCGACTATGAATCCAGTTACTTGGGTTGGTCGGTTCTTGTGAACTAGCTTGCCTGCGATCAACTGATAGGCAAGGCGCACTGTGTCGCTCTGGATAGAGGCTACCTTGTAGCCTCACATTCCCTTATCTACATCATCATAAGTATCATTTATCCTCTAGGAAAGAGTGAGATATGAGGTCTTTCTGAGGTAGAAATCCTCTAGGTCAGGGCCTTGCATGATAAGCCTTGTGATCCGATTGATTAAATTCGGATCCACTGTGATGCGGAGGTTCAACCATAAGTATCATCCATGATAGCAGGACAACAACAACTTGACACACGCGTTCACTTCTTGATGCCTCTCGAAGTGAGGAATCTTCATTACATTAAGCAGTGTGGACTGCGCGAGGTTCATGGTCCACTGTTGGGGAATGACCTTTGAATTATTTCTCTTGGTTCTAGTCAGATACTTATATGGGGCTAGCATATTGTACACTTTCCTGTCGCAATTAATGAGTGCCATAGAAGTTATCAGAATATAAAACAAGAAAAACAAGAAACTACAAGCAGAACTAGATAAGAAAAAAAGACACTCATGAACTAGAACAAATGATTACAAAATTGAAGGTTCAAATACAAGAAGATAAAAGAATTGAAGAAGCACTCAAAGAATAGTTAGAAGGAAAGGACAGGATCATTGGAAACCTGGAAGCAGAGATTGTCACACTAAAAAAGGATATTCGAAAGAAAAATATGCAGAATAGCTCAAAAGTTCTGGATGACATTATTAGCAATCAAAAATCTTATCTTGACAAGCCTGGACTTGGATACAATCAAACAGAAAAGGGATCAAGCTCCAAATCAACAAAGCAAGAAACAAATCCAAAAAGTTATGCAGAAACAATCAAAGGGGATAAAAAGATATATAAGGAAGATTACAACGACACTCCTCCACCGAGAAGATTCAGATTTCAGAATCAACAACAGATAGACATGCCTCAAGAAGAAGAAGGATTCATAAGAGCACCTCCTTTCATAAGATCTTCAACTACCAGGTATCAAACTATATT
>ML789221.1:405589-417258 GCA_009831015.1 Picea engelmannii | reverse complement strand
GTAACATACAAATAGGCCTAGAGGTACACATCTCAATGTCTAACAAAGTCTAAGTGACTCTAAACAAATCCTAAACTTTGAATTATCAAGATTAGTAAACAACAATGTTCTAACTACCTAAGGTCAAAATACAGGGCATTACAATCGAGTACAAGGTTTGAGGTGGAGATTACAAGTCATCCCAAGGAAGATTTTCGGAAGAAGCATGGATCCGAGAATTTCGCTTCGAAGGAAACAAATTTTTCCAAGTCTTGTTCAGGTATGAATGATGATGTTTTACCAATTTGTAGTACCTCTCAACATATTGGAGAATGGTTGTTAGACTCTAGTGCTTTTCACCATATGTGTCCACATAGAAGTCAGTTCTCTAAATATCAAGCTCTCGATGGTGGCATTGTGTTTATGGGAAACAATGTTTCTTGTAAAACTGATGGGATTGGGAGCATCAAGATCAAGATGTTCGATGGTGTTGTAAGGACATTGACAATGCCATCGAGAAGATACACTCGAGTACCTGGGTAATCGTGTAGTACGGCTAAGGGTACGGTCTAGCCTCCTTAGTTGGTGCCCTGATATATTGGGTTGAGTACTATTGTTAGACATCACACGTATATCAGAGAGCTATAGCACAGGGAAAACCCATGTCTATAAGCACCCTGAAAACCCTAAACCTTGGGATGGAAACAAAACCGAATAGGAGCAAACAAGATCTATTGTCGTGCAACCTTGTCATCTCAATTTGGGTTGCGAAATTACTACATATTTCTTCCTGTTAAGAATTTGGGCATTTCGCCACTGCAATATTATTCAATTCAGAGTATAACTCCGCAGGGGTAAAAAAAGAGTTTAGGGCCTGCCCGCACCCTTATTTGAAACCTATCCCATTGGACTCCTCTTTTCGTTATGATCACAATAATACCTATCATTTTTCAACTTTTTTTGTGGTCTCGACCCCCTTATTTGGGACTTACCCCATTGGATTCCCCTCTTTTCCCTGATCATCATGATACCCTTCACCCATAACCCCTTTTCTGTGTGGTCCCACCCGCCCCTTTTTGGTTCCCCCCTTCATCATGGCCCAAACCCGTATCCAAGACCTTGAAGGCCGCTTCAATACCTCGTCATCTGATTTCTTAGAGGCCCAAAGGGAATTGTGGCAACTCAGTGCCAATATTACCACCGTCAATAACAAAATGCATTTCACCATAGACGCAAAAATGGAAACCCTGAAATAAGATCTCTCTACCCATCTTGAATCCTTTCTTGCCCAGATCTGAGCCAAGTTGAATATTACTGGAGACCTTACTTCATCTAACCAACCTTTGCACCTCGAAGGTGAGACTTCCTCCAATTCCCATACTTTTCAGCCCTATCACTTTTAGCGTGACCTATGCCTTCCTTGAGTGGATGTGAACAAATTTGATGGCTCAGATCCCACCGGCTGTGTAACTCAAATGGAACATTATTTTTTTTGTACGACATTACGAATGAGTTGGCCAAACTCCGGTATGGTGTTCTCCATCTAGATAAAAAAATGTTGGAAATGGTGGAAATGGAGAAAAAATGCACGCCAAGGGTATGTGGTTTGGACACAATTTGTTGCAAATCTTTATGAACGTTTTAACACTAACACCCACCATTTAGGTTGTTTGACAAAGTTGAAACAATATGGCACAATGAAAGAATTTATATCTGCTTTTGAGCGCTTGGATTTTCGTTCGAAGGGCATGTCTGATGCTTTTTTCCGAGAATGATTTATTAGTGGCATCAAGGATGATATCCGTGCCCAAATCCTCATGGCTCACCACTAGAGTTGGGTGTAAGCTACTAAAAGAGCTAAGCAAGCACAACATGTTGTCTCTTCTCAAACCAGAAAACGCTCCTTTATTCCTTTCCCTAAACCAGTCACTCCCGCCCCTACTTCCACCCCATTGAAGATCTATAAATTGACCCTGGCATAAATGGTTGAATGCCAACTCAAGGGCCTTCGTTATAATTGTGATGAAAATTATTTTCATGGGAACGAGTGTAAGGAATAAAATGTTTTTATGGCCATCTCTAAGGATTTTTATGAAGAAGAGGTTGAGGCTCTCCCTGTGGCTGAGTCACTTGTAACCACTGACCTTACTTCACCTTCAAACACCCTTTGTTCATCCTGACCTCCAATCCATCCTCTCCAAACATCAAGTTGTTTTTTCCACTCCCCATTGACTTCCCCCTTCCCGTGGTGTTCATGATCATTTCATTCCCCTCATCCCCGATAATATTCCTCCCAATGTGTGTCCCTATCATCATCCCTTTGCCCAGAAAAATGAAATTGAGAAAATTGTTCAAGAATTGTTTGTTGTCGGTGTTATCTGTCCTAGTACTAGCCCCTATTCTTCTCATGTGGTCATGGTACTTAAGGAAGAATGTAAGGCCTTCTATTTCAGGGCCTCAAATAAATAAATAAATATCTCCTACTATAATGACTGTAATTTAGTTCATGATTTTAAGGAATAAACTGGTAAATAAACAACATAATAACAACAGATCAGCTAGTAAAAATACATACCTCGACTTGTAGGTTGGTTGATTTAGCCCCTAACTCGTTTGTTCTTGTTCTGCCCAAACTGGATATTTACCTCCCAGCCAACTAGGAACAACCTCTCTGACTCCCTAGCTCCAGGAATCCTTGCATTTTCCTAGCCCCTGGGCCGAAAGTTCCCAACAACAATAGTGCTCATGTAAGAGTTCCCCAAAACAATATGTTCTTCCAATTTTTCTCCTCCTCTTCCAGAATTTCTCCCCAAAGAAAAGAAGACACCTCTCCAAGTCCCCTCCCCTCTTCCTTATCCTCCTCTCTCAAATCCCTCTCCCTCATTCAATTCCCCAACTACCTTATCCCCTCATTAATTTCCCAACTGCCTTTTCCCTCATTAATTCCCTCACCTTCCATTAAATAATAAAATAGTAAAAAGATCCAAATGTATTTATTTGAATAATTAATTTAATATAATTTAACAAACTAAGATCAATAAAATCAAATTGGGTTGTTACATACACCCACCCTTCAAGAAAATTGGTCCTGAAGTTAGAGTAATTTACAATACAAGGGTAATGACACATGATTCATACATCCACATGAAATAAACAACATCATCAATTTAAAACACTTAGACATACTGGTGTACATGTGAAAGGCATGCAAGTGTAGCTAGAACATACAAGACTCGCACATGTACTAATGACAATAATTATCACACCTAAGGTAATTCTTGTATGCTTCCAATCCTAAAGTAATTGTTGTATGCTTCCATACCTAGTATATATCTAGGCATATATGTCGATAATATATATTGGTATATATACTGAGTATATATACTAGTATATATACTGAGTATATATACCGGTATATATATACTAGGTATATGTGTCGGTATATATACTCAATATACATACCGGTATATATATTGAGTATATATATCGCTATATATTATCAGTATATATACCGATATATATACTCAGTATATATATCGGTATATATTATCAACATATATACTTAGTATATATACTGGTATATATACCGAGTATATATACCGCTATATATACTCAGTATATATACCATTGTAATGTTAAAACCATCTTCAATCATCTTTTCCACACTAGTGTGTATATCAAATGATAAATGTGGTGCATACTTGAATGTTTCAGGTCTACCCATTGCATTCTTCCCATGAATGATGATTATGAACCCACTTGGAGACTATATGGCTAGTAATGAAGCAAAATGCAATAAACGATGATGGGGCATACTGTTAGCTATCTTTATAAAAACTATTAGAAGAGCACACCTGAGGGTTGCATCTTCACTGAGTGAGAGGATCAAAATTCACTTTTTCAAATAAGCAACAAGCTCAAGATATTATTGTGGAACCGAAGGAAAAATAGGATCATTAAATGAAAGAAAGATCATCTATAGAAAAGTCATAAATGATCTAGTATATTTAATATTATTGTAATGAGAATGGATTCAAATCTTTGATGAGACATGTCCCATTGTGATAAGGCTAGAAGGTTATACGCCCCCCAGGAGTGGGACTCCCCGACAGGTGTCTCTCAATGTCTTGACCCTTATTAATTCATCAGTTTCTTGGTAGGAACTAACTTGTGAGTTGTTGGCACTATGATATGGTTTAAGTTGTAGCGAGTTGGATTTGAACTTGGGCCTCGCCCAAGTAATCCTAACCACTTATCTATTATCCTAGACCTAAAAAAAATTAGAGCGGGATATTTGTGTTGTGATGAATCATATTGGACACTTAGATATATGAAAGTGGCTTTGGGCTTGTATAGTTGATATTAAGGATGCACCTAGCCTCATTTACACCCACCTGGGGGGTTTTGAATGGCATGGATACACCCCCCATAGTGCGAAAACATAGCCAAAGAGATTCTATAAGACATATTTCTAAAAAAAAAAAATAGTAAGGGATTGATAGTGTAAGTGCAGGTTTGGGAGCTAATAAGATGTATTCATGCACATTGGACTTCAAAAATTTATGGATGACGATATTTCAAACATTGCATTTTACACCCACTTTGGGCATTATGGGTTTGTGGTGGTGTTCATGATTTTTAGAAGTGGAGCCCTTTGAAAATACTTGGACAAGTTCATTCAAGTTTTCCTTGATGACATATTGATATACTCCCAAATCCTAGAAGAGCACAAGGAGCACCTTAAATTAGTCATTCAATCTCTTAGAAAACATAAGTTGTATGGTAAGTTATCCAAATATTCATTTTGCCAATGGGAGTTTGGTTCCAAATTATTTTCTTGTCTTGGTTTATACCATTGAACCTAGTAAAATGGACAAGGAATTCCCACTATAATAATGTCTCAATACTAGCAAGCCTTAGATATTTTGAGACTCCATCACCATATGCAAACCCTAATGTTTTATCAACCACTTTTGTTTCTCAAGAACTAGATCCTACATTGCCAGAGGATTCAACTACACTAGAACCTTAATCTACTTCACACAAATCAAATCCTACACCTTTTGCTTAATGAGTTCTAGAGTCTTCGACATCCACATCTAAACCATATAAGCATCCTAATCGTTATGATTATGAGTGTTCTTTCTCTCCATTCATGGATCAAAACTCTTATTACCACATTGGAAATTCTTACATATTTTTAGTTAAGAATCCTAAATGGAAAAATTGTGGATCTACATCAACTTTTAGGATTAATTGTGGTTAGATTGACAATTGGTTGTGGCATAATTTGAGCACTTTTTTTAGGGGTTCATATTGACTTTATCATCCATTGTATACCATACAACCCCTATTGCTATCTTTGGTTGATTAACCTTAGCTATAGTATTTGTTCTTGATAGCTTTGATGGAAATCTTTATTTGTTGAGTCTCTTCGGCACACGAGCACTTTATGATGAGAATACCATCTTGTCACATTTGATGTTTGCAATGCTTGAATAGGCTTTTTTACCTTCATGAGTGTATGGTCAAGGTCTTGGTTTATTTGCTTGGAGCAATTTTGATGATCTTCAAAACTCTTGCCTTTTTTATTATTGTTTTCGAATCACTTTCAACATCAACATGATCTTTTCCATCTTTGGAGATTTGTTTCAATAACATTGTGAGATTTGAGTTTCGACTTTGACCATTGGCACAATTGCTCTTTTACATATAGATTTTAGTTTCCTTATGTTTGTTTCACATGCTTTGAAGATGTTCATGAGAAAGTGTTTTTTGGAGGCTTCAAATTTGACATAGGAATATATTTGTTGCACCAAATTCAAAGAGCTTTATGTTAATATTTTTTTGACAGTTATGATCATGCAAATTGACTCTTCAATAAGAGTTGTTTCCACACCTTGCGATGGTTAAGATATTGTCCAAATTAATCATTATTTTATTCCCTACCCAAAAAATCATTTAAAGGGGAATTATAATAATGTTTATTTGGCCAAACTTTTATCTACATCTTTTGCAAGTGAATAGTTAAAAAAGATGTTGTGATGCAATCTTCACTTGATGAAATACATGATTGTTCCAGCTTTGCCTTCTTTATCTCCAAGTCAAGTTTAAGGGTGTATGTTGATATAATTGCAGTTAAGCTCAATTTTGTTGTCCATTTAGTGGTTATTAAAGTCATTTATGATCACCCTTGGTGCATTGTTATATCACACATTAGCAGTTAGTAGGTGGACTCTATGATCCCATGTTTGAGTTTTGGGGTAGAAAATCTAAAACCCACTCATAAATTTAATGTGTTGCCTCCTTGTAGTGATCGGGTGAACTATCATAGTGTGGTTCTTTAATTTAGTTGGGTATTATGGATGCCCTCCATATCTTATGATCTAGGTTCTTCATGTGTTCTTTGTGTGGAGACTATTTTCCTATTCTAACTTCAACATAGAATAGGAGTTGTTTCTAGTCTAAAAAATAAACATCTATTGTGTGGTACACCTATCTTTTCACCCCTTCACATAAACGTTGGAGAAACTGCATTCTTCTATCCTGATCCCCTCTCAATTATTAATTTGATTAAATGGAAAACGAGCCCTATCTATTCAATCCTCTCCCATTATATATTTAAGGGCCCAATTAGTAATAGTAGGGAAACCCGTATTATATAAAAAAAAAGGGGGAGTCAGATGTTTTTCTCTATTAAGTGGAATACAAAGTGGAAATTATTAGACGATGTCAAGTTATATGATCCCAATATTTGATTTGCAAGCAAAGTAGCATTAGGAAACAACACTATATTGCAACAAGAATAGAAGTTATAAATCTTGCAGAGTTCAATGTCTCATACATGACCAAGCATGTGGACTTACCATCACTACATTTGTCAGTGTTGAAGATGGTCAGATCAAGCTCTAATATTGTGCAACACAAGAGTAGACTACAAACATCTTCACCAAGGCTCTTGGTCAAGTTTATAAAATTCAAGGACAAGGTTGGTGTTGTATCAAATATGTCAATTAAGAAAGGGTGCTAGAATTAATGAAAGACTCATCAATGTTTTTTACAAGGAAAAGGCTCAATACTTGCTGCAGTGTATGTCTAAAAATTGTTCAATCCTAAGTTTCTTCCAAATTTGCAGCCTACTTTGATAGAAGTCCTACAGTGATATACTTTACCATGTTTTAAGACTAGGCAATATAGAGTACTTGAACATTAGGTATCGGTGCAAACAAATAAAATGTTCATATCACATTAATAAAAATGTCAAGACATCTTTGTGATAACAATAATATATGTAACACAATACATTATGTCTTAGTCCTACGTAGTTAGTTAATTCATTTCAAGGTGGTTCAATATATATTTGATTGTTCTATGTAATATACACAATCTATTTTGCTTCTCCACCCATCAGCACTATATTTGCTTCATTTAGTATACTTTCTCCCCAAATTGATTGTCAGTAGTGTATTTGTTTCATTTTTTATACTTTCTTTTCAAATTCAAATTGATTAATAGTAAAGAATTAAATAAAAGGTAAGAAAGATGAATATTCACTTTTTGTGGTCAAAATTGTTAAAATATGTGTTTGAATCTTGCAGGAAGCACTTATACGCTGATGAATGATTCCTTCTTAAAATCATTTTAAATTATTATTATAAAAATAAATGCTTAGAAGCTTACTTCGACATCTCTGTACTATTGTCATTGTTACCTTTTTCTATAACATAAATAAATTTATGATATACAGGCAATAGAATAAATTTATGATGGTAATTCTTCCATTGACATTACAAAATGAAAGGTAAATATGGTTGAACTTTTTCGATAAATCTGGACAAAGATGCCAGAAAAACTGCCTGAGTAAGGCTGCTCGGGAGGGACGATTGCTCCCGAGCCTACTCCTTGAGCATGAGCCCATTGTGGTTCACGCTCCTCTTTACCATAGTCTTTCTTAGATGTGAAGGCAGTCTTTCGTTCAATAAGAGTATCCCAAGCCTTGCCACTCATGACGTAGCGAACAACGAACTTAAAGAGATCCAAAGGAAAATAGAACACCAGACTGTAAAGCCAAATAACTCCTGCCCAACCCCAACCAATAGGTTTGATGTTAGCAAAGCTAAAGTCCGCATAAACTGTCAGGAATGTTGCAATCAGCTGGGCAATAACAAATGCAGTCATAAGCAGAAGACCGGGTCGTTCTACAAATGACCAGCTGCGAGATCGTGTGACAAAAATGAGAGCTTGGCTCACAATGCTGACTTGTAAGTATAGCTCAGATGTTAACTCATGCAGACTAGTCCTGATAGACCTTACTCCAAACTTGTTAGGAAAGAATCCAGTCTGGTACATAGCCCAGAAAAATATGACTATCATTACTGCAAGGTATGTTCCCAAAACAACGCCAGTTGCAAAAATTTCTCTCAATTTCCAGGTGTCAGGCTGAAGGGATGGCTTGACGCGATCCTTAGAAATGGTCATAATTGTACCGTCATTCAAAATAGCTATGATCAAAACCCAGGCAATAAGCAGGAAACCCAGCACAATAAGAATAGTGATTGACACAGCGTATATCGTGTAATTCTTCATTCTCTGAAAGATAGCACGACTGGTTAGAACAGCACTAATAATAACACAGCCCTGGTTCAGTGAGCACAATATCAGATGCACTTCTGGCTGCATCAGTTGCATCTGCCGAAACAGATTACTCAGAGTGAACATAAAATTATCTCATTTTACGGATGTTGGAATATTTCCTTTTCAGTAAGCATTACCCATGCCAATTGTAACTCTTGTTTTGTTACAGGTCTCTGGTTTCTTTCTGTGATTGGCAGCTGGGCTAATTTCTTGACTCTCTTCTATGTTGGTAAGAACAATCCTGGTTACATTCTGTACACATTTGATTTTCCTATTTTTGGGTAGGTTCTCACAACCACTTTGTTATAACAAGTTCAAGTAATTTTGTTGCATATATCATAGTAAGCATAATTTTGTGTATACATCTGCTGAGTCATGCTACTGGTTATGGTTTTGAACTTTTAAATATAAATTCATTTGTGTTCCTGATTGCTTTATGTTTAGTGATTCTTAGCAGTAGTACATAGCCAGGCATATTCCAATTTCAGTGTGTATCAACTCATTCTATATATAGTTGTTAAGGTCTAAGACCCTACCCTATCCATTAGTAGCACTCAGTTAGAATTCTGCAATCAGTTTTGCATGATAGAATGTCTAGTCAGGCGACTTTAGCAGCCTTAACCACTATGGACTCAAGTAGATACAGAGCCCTCTTCTTCTGACTTTGCTCCATGTTTGAATTGCTTGCAATAGTTCCACTATTAGACTTTCTGCCATATGAGTGGAGTTGGTCTCTGGGCTGCTTAAATTAAGCTGAATAGGAAAAATTAATTGAGAGTCCCACATATGGTTGTGCTTGTTATTTTAAGATAATATATTGTGGCAACTAATTCTTGTGAAGTGTTTTCCATCAAATTTTGGAATGAATACAAAATTAATTTGATTGGTTGTGCTCTCGTTTTGTGCAGCAGTTGTTTTTGCGCATACAATGCCCATGCTTTATGAAAAATATGAAGATCAGGTTGATGCCTTCACATTCAAGGCAATGGATGAAGATAAGAAACATTAAGGGACATTTGATGCCAAAGTGTTGAGCAAGATTCCAAGAGGCCCGCTGAAGGACAAGAAATTCTAGATGTACTCCTTTAGTTGTTATTTATGGTGGATGGTAGCGTAACTACTTTTTTGCTAGTTTCCTTTCTGTGCTTAGGCCTACCTAGAAATAGTTGCCCTGAATTGCAGATTTTCTCTGTTTAATTTGGATTTAATCTACTTTTGAACTTGATTAGTTGCATGATCTCTCAGTTTTCTATCAGATCGTCTATTTACTTGGACATGCCCTATGTATTTAATTGGTCAATGGGTAGTTTTAATTGTTTAATTTCTCTATAATCCTGGACTCGTTTCTTTCAGCATGATATGATCTTTTACATTCAATTTGTGTAAGCAATTAACATAATTGCAACAATTAGAATGATAGCACTTGCCTTGCTTTGGCATCATTGCATTTTTACTGTAATGCTATTGTTATATGTACCTAGAAATTAAACTTTAATAAGTCATTGCATGTAATAACCATGGACATAGTGAGAGGTTGGGAATGTTTTGATTTTGAGTTTGCTCATCCTGCATGTATGAACCATGGATGTGTGCTTTTGATTGGGAATGTTTTGATTTTGAGTTTGCTCATCCTGCATGTATGAACCATGGATGTGTGCTTTTGATGTTTAATATTAAAAGTTTGTGAAATACTATTCTGACTTCTCACATTTAGACTTCTTTGGTCTAATCCTAAATCTCTAGGATCGAAAAAGAAGGGTTTGAGTTGATTTTTGGCTTGGAACTATTGCAAGCAATTCAAACATTTATGCAGTTCACATTTAGACTTCTTTGGTCTAATCCTAAATCTCTAGGACCAAACAAGAAGGGTTTGAGTTGAATTTTGGCTTGTTAGTTTGTGGCCATTATAGATCCTGAAATCTTAATGGAAGAACTTGTAAACTGCATTTTAGTGGTTTCAGTAGTAGGACCACATGTGTTTTAACAGTCAAATGATACATTAGACCCTTTTAGAAGCAATCTAAAACTGTCAATGAAGAGAGATAAAAGTAAAAAATAAGAATGGACCAACTTCATAGGGAATGAATTGATTTCAAAAATTACACCCTTACATCAACCAATAGAAAAAACGAAGAAAATCTGCAGAGATGTATCATTGCAATACAATATCCAGTGTATAGAGCCTTAAGTTCTTGAGCCTGATCTTATGATCCTTGAAGGAATAATTAAATTGAAGAAATAATTATATTTACAGAGAAGGATTTTCTATGTAAAAACTTACCTATTGGATTTTCTATAAGCCCCTATATTGCTTTTTATCTCTGCTTATGAATTTGAAGAACTCTCTTCTCTTTGTCATATTCCTTTTTTTATTTATTAATAACCTTTAAGACTTAATAGGAATTCACAATGTCTCTTTCATCTCTTTGTTTAGGTTTGGGTTCTATTTTCATTTCTTTGTTTAGGTTTGGGTTCAAATCGATAGAGGTGGTTTACAAAGCATTATGTATATTAGTTTAACTTTGTTAATATATAAAAGTTGATTTTAAGGAGCAAGTCTATATCTTGATGTGAGAACATGATCCTTAAATCCAATACTAACATTGTCCACTCCCTAAGTGTCATCATACCTTATGGATCCTCTTTGGAATATTCCCTTTTCTTTGCAGTAATAAACTCCTCTTAATACTCTATGTTTGGGATTTTGTATAATACTTTCTTGCAAAGAGGTTTTTTTCACTTGACAACGCTATGTCAACATTCTTTTGTAAGTATTTAGGGGAAGATGGAGAAAATGCATTTATTCCATTCATTAAGAGAAGTGGAGTGCGTTCTAGCTAACACCATGGCATTTGTAATTGAGCAAGTGTTTGGAGAAACTCCATGTTTTAAGGAGGTTTGAGAAGTTGATTCACAAATGGATTAAGTTCACATGCTTCCTCATTCATGCTTACAATGTCCGTTTGAGCATGAAACAACCATTCTTGTATGGGAGTGTAGAAAATCTATCATTAGATGTGATGTAGCCTATATTAAAACATGTGATATATATATAT
>ML789221.1:386632-405508 GCA_009831015.1 Picea engelmannii | reverse complement strand
ATATATATATATATATATATATATATATATATATATATATATATATATATATATCATCTCAAGGTGGTAATTCCCTTAGTTACTAACAATCATACTTCTTGAACTCATGGGAGCAACCACAACTACATTTGGGGTTTAAAAGTGATGATTTTTTCTTATGTGTACAAGTGACATTTGAAGGTGAACATTCATTTCTCTATTAAAATCACTTATGTTTATTGGCAAGTTTTCACATTTGCAAACATCTATTTCGAGAAGTTTTTAGAAATGTTGCTTCAACAATGTTTAAGTTGATATAGGAATTATCTCTTTTACCATTTTATTTTATTGGACATATGATTTAAAGTGTCGCAATTGTGATGTAAGTCATATCATTGCTTTCAAAATGTTTATGTTGGATGGATATTTTTGAAAAAAAAAAGATGAGTCTCTTAAACATTCAACAATTAAGTGTCATTAAGATTCAGTAACATCACTTTTGTGATAGTACATAAGAACTTTTAAAAAAGATGAATGATGTGTAAATTGATTACACCTAGCCCCTAAGCCCTTACTGAAATTAGTCTTTATATTTTAATTATCATTTATACTTTACACTTAATCTTTCTCCTATCTCATTATAATGAATTATAATGTACCCCACGTCATAGTTCATCGAGTCATAGTTCTAGAGGTCATATTTTCATAGGTCAAAGTTCCACAGGTCATAGTTCATCGAGTCATAGTTCCATAGGTCATAGTTCCAAATGTCATGGTTCTAGAGGTCAAAGTTCCAGAGGTCATAGTTCTACAAGTCAAAGTTCTTGAGGTCATAGTTCCCAAGGTCATAGTTCCAGAATTCAAATTTCCACAGGTCATAGTTCCATGGGTCATAGTTCATGGGTCACAGTTCCAGAGGTCATAGTTCCAAAGGTCATTCCATAGGTCCTAGTTTTAGAGTTCAAATTTCCAAAGGGCGTAGTTCCAGAGGTCATAATTCCATGGGTTATAGTTCATAAGGTCACAATTTCATAGGTAATAGTTCCACGAGTCATAGATCGAGAGGTAATAGTTCCAGAGGTCAAAGTTACATAGGCCATAATTGCAGAGGTCATAGTTCTTGGGGTCACAGTTCCAAAGGGCATAGTTCTAGAGGTCATTCTGAAGGTCATAGTTCCAGAGGTCAAAGTTCCAAAGGTCATAGTTCCAAAGGTCAAAGTTCCAGAGAGCGTAGTTCCAGAGGTCATAGTTCAATAGGTGATAGTTCCAGAGGTCATAGTTTCCCAGGTCATAATTCCACAAGTCATAGTTCGTAAGGTCATAGTTCTTGAGGTCACAGTTACCAAGGTCACAGTTCTAGAGGTAAAAAATTTTGAATTCATAGTTCTAGAGGTCAAAGTCCCATAGGTCATAGTTCTCAGGGTAAGAGTTACAGAGGTCAAATCTCCAGAGTTCATAGTTACAGAGGTCATAGTTCCATGAGTCATAGTTCCATGGGTCATAGTGCTATAGGTCAAAGTTCTAGAGGGTGTAGTTCTAGGAGTCATAGTTCCAAATGTCATAGTTCTTGTGGTCATAGTTCCTAGGGTCATTTCATAGGCCATAGTTCCATAGTTCAAAGTTCCAAAGGGTGTAATTCCAGAGGTCATAGCTTCACAGGTCATAGTTTATGGGGTCACAGTTCCAGAGGTCATAGTTCCCACGGTCAGAGTTCCATAGGTCATAGTTCCAGATGTCATAGTTCTAGAGGTCGAATTTCAAACTATGTATATGAAAAAACAACAACAATAAACCATATTCAAAGGCAAAAAAAATGTATTATGTAATTACAAACTATTTGCTAGCAAATTTGTGGATTATGACTGTGTGGCCTCGCCTCATAAACTATCATGTAAATATGATTCTTACAGTATCAATTTTCCTATTCATACAAGTGTATGTCTATTTTGATGTCTAGATGATGGATTTGTCATGGGATGGCATTGTCTCCCGTTTTTTCTGCCACTTTTTTAATGGTTTATATTATTTTTAGTATGTCAAGTTCTTAACAAGTTTTTGCCAAAAAAACTAGTTAACTCTTATGTTTTTTCTTTCCAGGTCATTGTCTAGTCCAAGTTGTATGACTTTATCTCAAACTGCTTACAGATCACTCTCTCAAACCAGTTACAAATGGATTCCAAATTTGGCTACTCTAGGAGAGACTTTAGATAAGCGTCCCAAACCACTGAAGAATAGGTCTGGAAAGACTGAAAGGTATAAGCTACAATTCGAACAACCCATTATGTCAAATAAGAAAATTAACATAATATGGAATCCTGCAGCAGGACGTGACCTATTGCCAAATGGATAAAAAACATGCATGCTTCATCCAGGTGATTGAACCTATGAGCTGACTTAAAACCTATAAGCTGAATTATTGAGGGCAGGGAAGGGCGATTGCAGTTCAACTCCCAACAACTTGTGGTTGAACAACGTGTTTATAATTTCAATAGAATGCAAATACAGTACAATAAAAAATATGATGCTTGTCAACAGGGGCTTGCCTGGTCAGTGAAAGTAGTGTGTTTTCATCGCCTACACCGGGGTTTGATTCGCCCAAATAACATGTTCTTCCTTATGAGCCAGCATGCCTCTGCAAAGGGACTATTTATTGTCGATGGCCAGGTGCAAGTCCTGGGTGACTTTGGTGGAATATAGCAAGATGGGTGTTTTCATAGCTTGTGACACACTTCTACCACATCGTAATAACTCAAAAAAAACAGTTGTTGCTTGTTGGTGTCCATAGGAAGCATTTCAACCAACCAAAAAAATAGAAAAAATAATTTGATGCTTGTGGGTAGTTATTTATGGCAGCTTATGGGTTGCAAAATGGTGGCCATGATTAGGAGTGGTAGGAGCAGGGGGGAGTCTCATTGATCCCAAAGGAAACTTCCAAATGTTTCTGGGGGGGTTGCATTTCTAGTCATTCTCGTTTCAGAAACTTCTAGACATCTCCTCTGGAACTACTCCCTCTGGAACTATGACCTATAGAACTATGACCTCTGGAACTACGCCCTCTGGAACTATGACCTATGGAACTATGACCTATGGAACTATGACCTATGGAACTGTGACTTGTGGAACTACGCCCTCTGGAACTATGACCTCTAGAACTACACCCTGTAGAACTATGACCTGTGGAACTACGCCCTCTCGAAATATGACCTGTGGAACTACGCCCTATGGAACTATGACCTGTGGAACTACGCGCTTTGGAACTATGCCCTCTTGAACTATGACCTCTGGAACTACGCCCTGTAGAACTATGACCTGTGGAACTATGATCTGTGGAACTACGCCCTCTGGAACTATGACTGGTTGATCTACGCCCTCTGGAACTATGACCTATGGAACTACGCCCTACGAAAGTATGACCACTGGAACTATGCCCTCTGAAACTATGAGCTTTGCAACTATGCCCTATGGAACTATGACCTGTGGAACTACGCCCTCTGGAACTATGACCTGGGGAACTAAGCCCTGTAGAACTATGACCTGTGGAACTACACCCTCTGGAACTGTAGTTCCAGAGGGCGTAGATCCACAGGTCATAGTTCCAGAGGGCGTAGTTCCCCAGGTCATAGTTCTAGAGGGCGTAGTTCCACAGGACATAGTTCCAGAGGGCGTAGTTCCAGAGGTCATAGTTTCAGAGGGCGTAGTTCCATAGGTCATAGTTCCAGAGGGCGTAGTTCTAGAGGTCATAGTTCCACAGATCATGGTTCTACAGGGCGTAGTTCCAGAGTTCATAGTTCCCGAGGGCATAGTTCTAGAGGACATAGTTCCACAGGTCATAGTTCCAGAGGGCATAGTTCCACAAGTCATTTTTCCAGAGGGCGTAGTTCCACAGGTCATAGTTCCACAGGTCATAGTTCTACAGGGCATAGTTCTAGAAGTCATAGTTCCAGAGGTCATAGTTTCAGAGGGCATAGTTCTACAAGTCATAGTTCCACAGGTCATAGTTCCAGAGGTCACAGTTCCAGAGGGCGTAGTTCTAGAGGTCATAGTTCTAGAGGTCATAGTTCTAAAGGTCATAGTTCCAGAGGGCATAGTTCCACAGGTCATAGTTCCATAGGTCATAGTTCCACAGGTCATAGTTCTATAGGGCGTAGTTCTAGAGGTCATACTTCGAGAGGGCATAGTTCCATAAGTCACAATTCCACAGGTAATAGTTTCAGAGGTCATAGTTCCAGAGGGTGTACTTCTACAGGTCAAAGTTCCATAGGTCATAGTTCCAGAGGGCATAGTTCCACAGGTCAAAGTTCCAAAGGTCATAGTTCCACAGGGTGTAGTTCTAGAGGTCATAGTTCCAGAGATCATAGTTCCAAAGGGCATAGTTCCACAAGTCACAGTTCCAGAGGTCATAGTTCCAGAGGGCGTAGTTCCAGAGGGCATAGTTCCACAGGTCATAGTTCCAGAGGGCGTAGTTCAACAAGTCATAGTTCCACAGGTCACAGTTCCATAGGGCGTAGTTCCACATGTCATAGTTCCACAGGTTACAGTTCCAGAGGGCGTAGTTCCACAGGTTACAGTTCTAGAGGGCGTAGTTCCACAGGTCATAGTTCCAGAGGGCGTATTTCCACAGGTCATAGTTCCACAGGTCACAGCTCCAGAGGGCGTAGTTCCAGAGGTCATAGTTCCAGAGGGTGTAGTTTCAAAGGTCATAGTTCTAGAGGGAATAGTTCCACAGGTCATAGTTTCATAGGTCATAGTACCACAGGTCATAGTTCTACAGGGCATAGTTCTAGAGGTCATAGTTCCAGAGGTCATAGTTCCAGAGGGTGTAGTTTCACAAGTCACAGTTCCACAGGTCATAGTTCTAGAGGGCGTAGTTCCAGAGGTCATAGTTCCAGAGGATGTAGTTCCACAGGTCATAGTTCCAAAGGGCGTATTTCCATAGGTCATAGTTCCACATGTCATATTCTACAGGGCGTAGTTCAAGAGGCCATAGTTCCAGAGGGCGTAGTTCCACAGGTCATAGTTCCAGAGGGCGTAGTTCCACAGGTCATAGTTCAAGAGGGCATAGTTCCACAAGTCATAGTTCCAGAGGGCGTAGTTCCACAGGTCATAGTTCCAGAGGGCGTAGCTCCACAATTCATAGTTCCACAGGTCATAGTTCTACAAGGCATAGTTCCAGATATCATAGTTCCAGAAGTCATAGTTTCAGAGGGCATAGTTCAACAGATCATAGTTCCATAGGTCATAGTTCTACACAGTGTAGTTCCATAGGTCATAGTTCTACACAGTGTAGTTCCATAGGTCATAGTCCCACGGGTCATAGTTCTACAGGGCATAGTTCTAGAGGTCATAGTTCCAGAGGTCATAGTTCCAGAGGGCATAGTTCCACAAGTCATAGTTCCACAGGTCATAGTTCTAGAGGTCACAGTTCCAGAGGGAATAGTTCCAGAGGTCATAGTTCTATAGGTCATAGTTCCAGAGGACGTAGTTCCAGAGGAAACGTCTAGAAGTTTCTGAAATGGGATCGACTGGAAACGCGACCCCCCCAGAAATGTCTGGAAGTTTCCTTTGGGATCAATAAGAGTCCCCTCTTCTCCTACCACTCCTAATCATAGCCACCATTTCGCAATCCATAAGCTACCATAAATAAATACCCACAAGCATCATATTATTTTTTCTATTTTTTTTGTTGGTTGAAATGCTTCCTATGGACACTAAGAAGCAAAAAATTCCACAAGTCATAGTTCCAGAGGTCATAGTTCCAGAGGGCGTAGTTCCACAGGTCATAGTTCCATAGGGTGTAGTTCCACAAGTCATAGTTCCAGAGGGCATAGTTCCACAGGTCATCATTCCATAGGTCAGAGTTCTAGAGGGCATAATTCCATAGGTCATAGTTCCAGAGGGTGTAGTTCCAGAGGTCATAATTCCAGAGAGCATAGTTCCACAGGTCATAGTTACACAGGTCACAGTTCCACATGTCATAGTTCTACAGGGCATAGTTCTAGAGGTCCTAGCTCCAAAAGTCATAGTTCCAAAGGGTGTAGTTCCATAAGTGACAGTTCCAAAGGTCATAGTTCCAGAGGGCGTAGTTCCAGAGAGCGTAGTAACACAGGTCATAGTTCCAGAGGGCGTAGTTCTACAAGTCATAGTTCCAGAGGGCGTAGTTCCACAGGTCATAGTTCCAGAGGGTGTAGTTTCGGAGGGCATAGTTCCACAGGTCATAGTTTCAGAGGGCGTAGTTCCACATATCATAGTTCCACAAGTCATAGTTTTACAGGGTGTAGTTCCAGAGGTCATAGTTCCAGAGGACGTAGTTCCAGAGGGCGTAATTCCAAAGGTCATAGTTCTAGAGGGCATAGTTCCACAAGTCATATTTCTAGAGGGCATAGTTCCACAGGTCATAGTTCTACAAGGCGTAGTTCTAGAGGTTATAGTTCTAGAGGGTATAGTTTCAGAGGGCGTAGTTCCACAAGTCATAGTTCCAGAGGGTGTAGTTCCAAAGGGTGTAGTTCTAGAGGTTATAGTTCCAGAGGGCGTAGTTCCACAGGTCATAGTTCCAGAGGGCATAGTTTCATAGGTCATAGTTCTAGAGGTCATAGTTCCAGAGGTCATAGTTCCAGAGGGCGTAGTTCCAGAGGTCGTAGTTCTAGAGGGCGTAGTTCCACAGGTCATAGTTCCAGAGGGCGTAGTTCCACAAGTCATAGTTCCAGAGGGCATAGTTCCACAAGTCATAGTTCCACAGGTCATAGTTCTATAGGGCGTAGTTCCAGAGGTCATATTTCCAGAGGGCCTAGTTCCATGGGTCATAGTTCTAGAGGGCATAGTTCCACATGTCATTTTTCCAGAGGGTGTAGTTCCACAGGTCATAGTTCCACATGTCATAGTTCTACAGGGCGTAGTTCTAGAGGTCATAGTTCCAAAGGGCATAGTTCCACAAGTCAAAATTCCACAGGTCATAGTTCCATAGGTCACAACTCCAGAGGGCGTAGTTCTAGAGCTCATAGTTCAAGAGGTCATAGTTTCAGAGGTGATAGTTCCAGAGGGCATAGTTCCACAGGTCATAGTTCCAGAGGGCGTAGTTCCATAGGTCATAGTTCCATAGGTCATAGTTCTACAGGTCGTAGTTCTAGAGGTCATAGTTCCAGAGGTCATAGTTCATGGAGGGCGTAGTTGCACAAGTCACAATTCCACAGGCCATAGTTCCATAGGTCATAGTTCTAGACGACGTAGTTCCATAGGTCATAGTTCCAGAGGGCGTAGTTCCATAGGTCATAGTTCCATAGGTGACAGTTCCACAGGTCATAGTTTTACAGGGTGTAGTTCTAGAGGTCATAGATCCAGAGGTCATAGTTCCAGAGGGTGTAGTTCCATAACTCATAGTTCCACAGGTCATAGTTCGAGAGGTCATAGTTCTAGAAGGCATAGTTCCAGAGGGCGTAGTTGCAAAGGTCATAGTTCCAGAGGGCGTAGTTCCGCGGGTCATAGTTCCACAGGTCACAGTTTCAAAGGTCAAAGTTCTATAGGGCATAGTTCTGGAAGGTCGTAGTTCCAGAGGTCATAGTTCCAAAGGGCGTAGTTCCACAAGTCACAGTTCCACAGGTCATAGTTCCAAAGGTCATAGTTCCAGAGGGCTTAGTTCCACAGGTCATAGTTCTAGAGGGCGTAGTTCCATAGGACATAGTTCTAGAGGGTGTAGTTCCAAAGGTCATAGTTCTAGAGATCATAGTTCCAGAGGGCATAATTTCAGAGGTCATAGTTCTAGAGGGCATAGTTCCACAGGTATATTTCCACCGGTCACAGTTCCACAGGTCATAGTTCTATAGGGTGTAGTTCTAGAGGTCATAATTCCAAAGGGCGTAGTTCCACAAGTCACAGTTCCATAGGTCATAGTTCCAGAGGGCATAGTTCCACAGGTCATAGTTCCAAAGGTCGTAGTTCCACAGGTCATGGTTCTAGAGGTCATAGTTCCAGAAGGCGTAGTTCCAGAGGGCATAGTTCTACACGTCATAGTTCCAGAGGGCGTAATTCCACAGGTCATAGTTCCACAAGTCATAGTTCTACATGGCGTAGTTCTAGAGGTCATAGTTCCAGAGGGCGTAGTTCCATAGGTCATAGTTCCAAAGGGCGTAGTTCCACAGGTCATAGTTCTAGAGGTCATAGTCTCAAAGGGCGTAGTTCCATAGGGCGTAGTTCCACAGGCCATAGTTCCAAAGGGCATAGTTCCAGAGGTCATAGTTCTACAGGGCAAAGTTACAGAGGTCATAGTTCCAGAGGTCATAGTTCCAGAGGGCGTAGCTCCACAGGTCATAGTTCCAGAGGGCGTAGCTCCACAGGTCATAGTTCCAGAGGGCGTAGTTCTACAGGTCATATTTCTTGAGGGCATAGTTCCACAGGTTATAGTTCCACAAGTCACATAGTTCCACAGGGCGTAGTTCTAGAGGTCATAGTTCCAAAGATCATAGTTCCATAGGGCATAGTTCCACAAGTCACAATTCCACAGGTCATAGTTCCAGAGGCCACAGTTCCAGAGGGCGTAGTTCCATAGTTCATAGTTCTAGAGGTCATAGTTCCAGAGGGCGTATTTCTAGAAGAAACGTCTAGAAGTTTCTGAAACGGGAACGACATGAAACATGACCCCCCCAGAAATTTCTGGAACTTTCCTTTGGGATCAATGAGACTCCCCCCCACTCCTACCACTCCTAATCATAACCACCATTTTTCAACCCATAAGCTGCCATAAATAACTACCCACAAGCATCATATTATTTTTTCTATTTTTTTGGCTGGTTGAAATGCTTCTTATGGACAACAACAAGTAACAACTGTTTGTTTTGAGTTATTATGATGTGGTATAAGTGTCAAAAGCTATGAAAACACCCATCTCGCTATAAGCAGGGTATATATTCCACCAAAGTCACCCAGGAATCACACCTGGCCATCGACAATAAATGATCCCTTTGCAGAGGCATGCTAGCTCATAAGGAAGAACATGTTATTTGGGGGAATCAAACCCTGGTGGAGGCAATGAAAACACACCACTTTCACTGACCAGGAAATCCCTCGTTGAGATGCATCATATTTTTTACTGTACTGTATTTGCATTCTATTGAAATTATAAACATGTTGTTCAACCACAAGTTGTTGGGAGTTGAACTGCAATCGTCCTTCCCTGCCCTCAATAATTCAGCTTATAGGTTTTAAGTCATCTCATAGGTTCGATCACCTGGATGAAGCATGCATGTTTCTTATCCATTTGGAAACAAGTCACGTCCTGCTGCAGGATTCCGTATTATGTTAATTTTCTTATTTGACATAATGGGTTGTTTGAATTGTAGCTTATACCTTTCAGTATTTCCAGACATATTCTTCAGTGGTTTGGGATGCTTATCTAAAGTCTCTCCTAGAGTAGCCAAATTTTGAATCCATCTGTAAGTGGTTTGAGAGAGTGATGTGTAAGCAGTTTGAGAGAAAGTCATACAAATTGGACTAGAAAACGACCTGGCAAGCAAAAACATAAGAGTTAACTGGTTTTTTTGGCAAAAACTTGTCAGGACCTTGACATACTAAAAATACATATAAACCGTTAAAAAATTGGCAGAAAAAACAGGAGAGAATGCCATCCCATGACAAATCCATCATCTAGACATCAAAATAGACATACGCTTGTGTGAATAGGAAAATTGATACTGTAATAATCGTATTTACATGATAGTTTATGAGGCAAGGCCACACGGTCATAATCCACAAATTTGATAGCAGATAGTTTGTAATTACATAATACATTTTTTTTCCTTTGAATATGTTTATTGTTGTTGTTTTTTCACATACATAGTTTGAAATTCGACCTCTAGAACTATGACCTCTGGAACTCTGACTTATGGAACTCTGACCATGGGAACTCTGACCTATGGAACTATGACCTGTAAAACTATGATCTCTAGAACTACACCCTTTGGAACTTTGAACTATGGAACCATGGCCTATGGAATGACCCCAAGAACTATGACCTCTGGAACTATCATCTCTGGAACTATGACCATAAGAAATATGACATTTGGAACTATGACTCCTAGAACTACGCCCTCTGGAACTTTGACCTATGGCACTATGACCCATGGAACTATGAATCGTGGAACTATGACCTGTGGGACTTTGACCTATAGAACTATGACTTAAAATAAATTGACCTCTAGAACTGTGACCTCAAGAACTATGACCTTAGGAACTATGAATTTTGGAATTATGATCTGGGAAACTATGACCTCTGGAACTATGACCTATGGAACTATGATCTCTGGAACTATGCTCTCTGGAACTTTGACCTCTGGAACTATGACCTTCAGAATGACCTCTGGAACTGTGACCCCAAGAACTATGACCTCTGCAATTATGTCCTATGTAACTTTGACCTCTGGAACTATTACCTCTCGATCTATGACCCGTGGAACTATTAACTCTAGAACTGTGACCTCATGAACTATAACCTGTGGAATTATGACCTTTGGAACTACGCCCTTTGGAAATTTGAACTCTGAAACTAGGACCTATGGAATGACCTTTGGAACTATGACCTATGGAACTTTGAACTCTGGAACTATGACCTTGGAAACTATGACCTCAAGAACTTTGACTCGTGGAACTATGATCTATGGAACTATGACCCCAGGAACTATGACCTCTCGAACTTTGACCTTTGGAAGCATGACATGTGGAACTATGACTCGATGAACTATGACCTGGGGTACATTATAATTCATTATAATGAGATAGAAGAAAGATTAAGTGTAAAGTATAAATGATAATTAAAATATAAAGACTAATTTCAGTAAGGGCTTAGGGGCTAGGTGTAATCAATTTACACATCATTCATCTTTTTTAAAAGATCTTATGTACTATCACAAAAGTGATGTTATTGAATCTTAATGACACTTAATTGTTGAATGTTTAAGAGACTCATCTTTTTTTTTTCAAAAATATCCATGCAACATAAACATTTTTAAAGCAATGATATGACTTACATCACAATTACGACACTTTAAATCATATGTCCAATAAAATAAAATTGTAAAAGAGATAATTCTTATATCAACTTAAACATTGTGGAAGCAACATTTCTAAAAACTTCTCTAAATAGATGTTTGCAAATGTGAAAACTTGCCAATAAACATAAGTGATTTTAATAGAGAAATGAATGTTCACATTCAAATGTCACTTGTACACATAAGAAAAAATCATCACTTTTAAACCCCAAATGTAGTTGTGGTTGCTCCTGTGAGTTCAAGAAGTATGATTGTTAGTAACTAAGGGAATTATATATATATATATATATATATATATATATATATATATATGTTACATCACATCTAATGATAGATTTTCTACACTCCCATACAAAAATGGTTGTTTCATGCTCAAATGAACATTGTAAGCATGAATGAGGAAGCAAGTGAAATTAATCCATTTGTGAATCAACTTCTCAAACCTCCTTAAAACATGGAGTTTCTCCAAACACTTGCTCAATTACAAATGCCATGGTGTTAGGTAGAACACACTCTTCTCTTAACCAATGGAATAAATGCAATTTATCTATCTTCCCCTAAATACTTACAAAAGAATGTTGACATAGAGTTGTCAAGAGAAAAAAAACCTCTTTGCAAGAAAGTATTATACAAAAGCTCAAACATAGAGTATTAAGAGGAGTTTATTAGTGCAAAGAAAAGGGAATATTCCAAAGAGGATCCATAAGGTATGATGACACTTAAGGAGTGGACAATGTTAGTATTGGATTTAAGGATCATGCTCTCACATCAAGGTATAGAATTGTTCCTTAAAATCAACTTTTATATATTAACAAAGTTAAACTAATATACATAATGCTTTGTAAACCACCTCTATCGATTTGAACCCAAACCTAAACAAAGAGATGAAGGAGACATTACCAATTCCTATTAAGTCTTAAAGGTTATTAATAAAAAAAAAGAATATGGCAAAGAGGAGAGAGTTCTTCAAATTCATAAGCGGAGATAAAAAGTAGTACAAGGGCTTATAGAAAATCCAATAGGTAAGTTTTTACATAGCAAATCCTTCTCTGCAGATTTTCTTCGTTTTTCCTATTGGTTGATGTAAGGGTGTAATCTTTGAAATCAATTCATTCCCTATAAAGTTGGTCAATTCTTATTTTTTACTTATCTCACTTCATTGACAGTTTTAGATTGCCTCTAAAAAGGTCTAATGTATCATTTGACTGTTAAAACAGATGTGGTCCTATTACTGAAACCAAGATTTCAAGATCTATAATGGCCACAAACTAACAAACCAAAATTCAACTCAAACCCTTCTTGTTTGGTCCTAGAGATTTAGGATTAGACCAAAGAAGTCTAAATGTGAACTGCATAAATGTTTGAATTGCTTGCAATAGTTCCAAGCCAAAAATCAATTCAAACCCTTCTTGTTCGATCCCAGAGATTTAGGATTAGACCAAAGAAGTCTAAATGTGAGAAGTCAAAATAGTAATTCACAAACTTTTAATATTAAACATCAAAAACACACATCCATGGTTCATACATGCAGGATGAGCAAACTCAAAATCAAAACATTCCCAATCAAAAACACACATCCATGGTTCATACATGCAAGATAAGCAAACTCAAAATCAAAACATTCCCAACCTCTCATTATGTCCATGGTTATCACATGCAATGACTTATTAAAGTTTCAATTCTAGGTACATATAACAACAACACTATAGTAAAAATGCAATGATGCCAAAGCAAGGCAAGTGGTATCATTCTAATTTGGTAAGCATTGCAATTATGTTAATTGTCTACACAAATTAAATGTAAAAGATCATATCATGCTGATAGAAACAAGTCAGGGATTTTCAAGGAAATTAAACAATTAAAACTGCTCATGCTGACCAATTAAATACATAGGGCATGTCCAAGTAAATAGACGACTTGATAGAAAACTGAGAGATCATGCAGTTGATCAAGTTCAAAAGTAGATTAGATCCAAATCAAACAGAGAAAATCCGCAATTCGGGGCAACTATTTCTACTTAGGCCTAAGCGTAGAAAGGAAACTATCAAAACTAGCAAAAAGTAGTTACGCTACCATCCACCATAAATAACAACTAAAGTAGCGCATCCAGAATTTCTTGTCCTTCAGCGGGCCTCTTGGAATCTTGCTCAACACTTTGGCATCAAACGTCCTGTAATGTTTCTTAGCTTCATCCATTGCCTTGAATGTGAAGGCATCAACCTGATCTTCATATTTTTCATAAAGCACGGACATGTATGCGCAAAAAAAAATGCTGCACAAAACAGGAGCACAACCAATCAAATTAATTATGTATTCATTCCAAAATTGGATGGAAAAAACTTCACAAGAATTATTTGCCACAATATATTATCTTAAAATAACAAGCACAGCCATATGTGGGACTCTCAATTAATTTTTCCTATTCAGCTTAATTTAAGTAGCCCAGAGACCATCTCCACTCATGTGGAAGAAAGTCTAATAGTGGAACTATTGCAAGCAATTCAAACATGGAGCAAAGTCAGAAAACTGTTAGTAAGTCTATAAGCATGTCAAAGAGACCTCGGGTTCCAACAGGTATTGAAGAAGAGGCTCTGTATCTACTTGAGTCCATAGTGTTTAAGGTTGCTAAAGTCGCCTGACTAGACATTCTATCATGCAAAATTGATTGCAGAATTCTAACTGAGTGCTACTAATGGATAGGGTAGGGTCCTAGACCTTAACAACCATATATAGAATGAGCTGATACACACTGAAATTGGAATATGCCTGGCTATGTACTACTGCTAAGAATCACTAAACGTAAAGAAACCAGGAACACAAATGAATTTATATTTAAAAGTTCAAAACCATAACTAGTAGCATGACTCAACAGATGTATACACAAAAGTATGCTTACTATGATATATGCAACAAAATTACTTGAACTTGTCATAACAAAGTGGTTGTGAGAGCCTATCCAATTGAGAGAATCACACACCATTAAAAGCAAGAAAAATATTGAACTAACATATATAGCTGAGATCTGAGATACACATACCATAAGAAACTTTTTCAAATCTCTCCCAGATGCAACATCGTGTATAACAGTAAACAATCGGTTGATTTCAAATCTGAGAGCAGAAGCCACATCCTGAAATAGTTGTTTAGAAAATGATATCTGAGGGATACGAACCGGTTGTCAGCCCATGCAAGAGAATTTTCAGTCAGACAATCAAATTTATGTCATGAACTTTGCTTATATCTACCAAATGAAATCATCTTTTCTGAAGAACTGTTATTGTTGAGATAGGTGTAAAGTTTCAAACTGCAATTAAAACTTCAACAAGAGCACATGAAAATGGTACCAAGGCCAAGGAGCACAAGAACGAACTTGTTAATAAAGGCTGATGCGTTGGACCAAAATAATAAGTGTAATCGCAATTTTGGGAGCACTATTCATAACATGTTACAACTCCACTTTCTGGAAATTCCTGGATCTTTATTCCATGTTCACAACAAAGTAAAAGAACAAATTATCTTTAAGATAATGCTTAATATACTCTCACCTTCAATGAAATACTACATATTTGTAAGCAACCTCATTGTGCCCCACATCAAGAAACCTTCCAAAGGAAAGTGCATTCTTCCAACTTCTCATGTCTCCTCTTCTCTTAGTTCAAGGGTATGGAATTGAACCGGAGAGTCAAGTAAGGCCTTTTTGTATAATATTTTTCCTATTCAAATGCAAAGAACTAAGTATCATAAAAAGTATTCATCTAAATTCTTATATCATTGTTATTTTTAGGTTCTTGAGTCTGAGGATTTACACTCTCTCTTTTCAAATTGAAAAATATTTTTACCAATTGTGGGAGGAGATCATCAAAGTAATGGATCGACATCTAATGAGATGTTTTTAAATTCAATAATTTTATGATTCATGTTATCGCACATATTGTAGTTTGGGAAAATCCCAACCTAAACCACAAAGGTGTGATAAATATGGGAGTATCTACCCACTGCCACCTTAGATAAACACTCCCCTCACTTTAGTGATGATAAAATCACCACAAGGGGGGAATCTCGAGTGGCCCTATGGGGATTGCGATGGAAAATGAAAAGAGATGAAGGATTCCCCTATAGGACACGATCAAGAGTGGAAATGAGGCTTAAGAATGAGTCTTGTGATATGGTGAGTGGTTTCCAAAGTAATGTGTCTACAAAACAATGTCAAACCTACCCAAAACAAGACAATATATGATAATAGAAGCCTCACAATCAATGGGGATGCAAAAGTAACATATATATATATATAAGGAGTAAACAAGTTATGACAGTTGCAACATTAACCATCAAAATCGAGTGCAAGATGTTGGAAATAAAGCTAGCAATGAGTAGACAATTTTCCAATAATTAGAGCAATACTTTGATAACAATTTAAGGGTTGTTAGTAAGTGTTATCAACAAGATTTGTAACAGCCTTCTGGATGTAGCAAACTTTTTCTACTGAAACAAATTCTAGCCACTAAAATCCACAAACAATCCACCCAAACAATATCAATTAACTAGTAGCTCAATTATGGCAACTTGAAAGCAAATTTTAGCGGTAGAAGAGTAAAAGAATGAAAGAGGATGAGTTTGTTGCAACCCTATTTCCTGTAGCATAAATTTGATTACAACAATGAGATCACTTGGATAATCAAGATGCCCTTAGGGCACAATGTAGCTTAAAGCATGTAAAATCAAATTCCAAACTTAAACAATTCAATCTCGTGATGTCACGTTTACCAATGCATAATATTCAATCTCCAATGCAAGTAGATTAGTGCCTTAACTATTGGGTTATGGGGTATCTTGTTTATGAGCTAGGGTTTATTACTTCTCTAGGGGTGTAAGTCGTTTTACTCCCTCGAGAAAACAAGCCTTACCAAGGTAAATCTACAAGGGTGTAATCCATTTTACTCCTTGTAGAAACCTTTGCAAAATAGCCTTTTCAATAACAATAAAGAGATAGATCTTGATGGGGGGCATATGCCCTCATACTCCTCCAAGTGTTTTGACAAATTAACCTTGAAATCAAGAAGAAAACATACTGATTGCAGAAATTTCTTTCCTAATCCAAGAGATAACATGAAAAACCCTTACTTATCAAGAATATTCCACCACAATTGCCAAGAAACAAGCATCAATAGGTAGTGCTAGCCTTCCTTCACCAATAGACAAGTATTCCATCCAAAATGCACCAAAGAAGAGAGAGATAGAATTGACCAATTAGGGCAAAAATTTCATCCAAGAGAGTATGTAACTCTCAAAAACATGATGATAAAATGAAAGTGAGGTGACCTCTATTTATATGAGGTCACCTAAAGCCAATTTGTCTGATTTTAAAAAGTCAACAACAAATTAGAAGACGTCGACGTCCTCTATTTTCCTTTTACAACTTAAAAATATAAAATTACATAAAATAAATCCCTTAGAAGGGTGACGTCATGCCCTAAAGAGTGACGTTAGGCCTAAAAAGTGAAGCGTTGATCCTCTAGATGCAATTCATTGGGCCTCCAAAGGCCATGTGTCCATTTCTCATCCTCTGGAGTTTCATGTCATGCATATTCATTCTTGAAACCACACCATCTCTCTTCCAGAACCATCAAGCCCATCAAACCCTGGCTTCTCTCATGACATCAAAGTCTTGGAAGGTGGCATCTTGGACCTCCAAAGGCCAATGTCTAAGTGGAAGGGGTTACCATGTCATCACCGAGTGGTGTCCAAGTGCCTCCAAAGGCAATGTCCATGATCTCAAGTGTGCAATGGCTTCGGGGTGCGTCATCCATCATGTGGGCTTCAAGCCCCTATGAAGGTCCAAGTGACCTAGTCCCTCCATGGAAAATCTTTCACCTAGCAAGGTCCTGCAAAGAAAAACAAGTACACCCTCCAAGGGTCCACAACTCACATGTATCATGCCAAGTAATCCATATTTAATAAAAGAACCACCCAAACATGTGCATCAAATTCCCCCTTTTCAAAATAAACAAATGTTCAAAGACCTTTTACAACTTGCCAAATTTAAGCATGGGAGGGTTTTCATGGTGCCCTATTGGGTAAATAATTCCCCAAGTCAAGGAGTGTTTCCCAAGAAGATGTTAAGAACCAAATATCAATAGAGCAAAGAAAAATCTCAGAAAAAGTACTCAACTCCTTGAAAAAGAGAGGAATTCATATAATAAGCCTCTTCGAGGGGGCAACCTCCTTATGCCCACATAAATGTACAATTCCAAGATGATTCCAAATGAAAATGTCTCCTTGGTATATATAGGAGACTAGGAGGTATAATTACAACTAATGGAATAAAGCCGACATAAATAAAATAACATTATTAATGTAATATGCCCCAATTAAGGGGCAATGAGCCATAATTAGGGCTTAACATGTCCCTCCCCTTTGTAAATTCTAACCTTGTACAATATCTACTGCAAATAGATATTCAAAAAAGAACAGAAAAGATACAATGGCAAATACAAACATTACACAGAGATTTTTCCCCTGGAAACCCAAACCAGGAAAACCAGCATATTCTATATTCATTCATTGTGTTAGAATGTTTACAATACAAAATACATATAGGATCCAGCGGCATCCAAAACCCTAACCTAATGACCTGGATTAGTCCAAACCCTAATTACTTAACCGGAAATAGAAAACCATCGACAAAGAAACCATGTGCCGAAAAACCACCTAAATATAATGTGGTCTTGATGCGAAAAAAAAAATATTCGGGGGCGATGTCCCCGGACCCCCGCACGGGGGGCTCCGCCCCTCTGCACCCCCCCTCTAAACCCCCGGCGCAAACACTCAAACACTATTACTCGTGCAAATAATATAACACATACCCAACACCCTTGAGACAAGTGTTGTCTGCAACGCTTGAGTAACTTTGGATGCTTCTATATAAAAGACTCATCTTCCCAAGTGGAATCTTCAACCGATAGTTTCCTCTATTTAATGAGATACTCTGAAATGGATCTATTCCTCAGCTGGTGAACTCTTGTGTCAGTGATGGCTTCAGGATCCAATATAATTTTTCCTTGCTCGTCAAGTTCTAACAATATAGTTTGAACTAGGATCTTGTCGCCTATAACCTTCTTTAAGCATGAAACATGGAAAATTGGGTGTACTCGTGAATATGCAGGCAACTCCAATTTGTATGCCATAGTACCAATCTTTTGCAACACCTTATAGGGGCCATAGTACTTTGGTGATAATTTATTATCCTTTTTGGCTTGCTTGAGGGACATCTGTTTATATGGTTGTAGTCTTACAAACACCCAATCCCCTACTTCAAAACTTATTTCACTACGATGTTGATATGCTTGTTGTTTCATGCGATTTTGTGCCATGGTTAGGTTGTCCTTTAAGATTTGGATAACTTGTTGTTGATGCTCGATGTGATCTTCCACTGCTTGAACCTTAGATTTTTATTTTAGAGAAGAAGTGATGGAAGGAGGGTGGTATCCATAGAGTGCCATAAATGGTGTCATTTTTGTTCCAGTATGAAAGGAAGTCTTATACCACCATTCTTCCAAGGGTAACCATTTGAACCATTGTGTTTGTTTATCAGAGACAAAGCAACGAAGGTAGCCTTCCAGACATTTGTTCACTATCTCGGTTTGTCCATCATATTGAGGATGATAGGATGAGCTATGAGCCAATTGAGTACCCAAACAAGAAAATGATTCTGTCCAAAAATATCCAGTGAAGATGGGATCTCTGTCACTTACAATAATCTTTGGGCTGCCATGTAGCTTTTGAACTATCTCCATGAATGCGGTGGAAACTGTACTAGCTTTGAAGGGATGAGAGAGTGCACAAAAGTGTGCATACTTGGTCAGTC
>ML789221.1:337568-382499 GCA_009831015.1 Picea engelmannii | reverse complement strand
GAAAATGTCTCCTTGGTATATATAGGAGACTAGGAGGTATAATTACAACTAATGGAATAAAGCCGACATAAATAAAATAACATTACTAATGTAATATGCCCCAATTAAGGGGTAATGAGCCAATATTAGGGCTTAACAGAAGACCCTCTCTAAGTCATATAAAATAGTATGAGGTGGATGGGGGTATGACTTTTGGGCATGGGATTTCTTGACATACAAGGGCTCATATTGTCTCATTTATGGGTGCCTTTGTAGAGGGTGTGTTGCTTCCTTGTTTGCAATGCAACATTTTTCCAAGCCTTTTATTTGTTATTAATTGATTATGGTCCAAAGAATTGAGTGCTATGTGCAATGGAAAGTAAAGAGCACCACAATGTCACTTGAAGCGAAGAACACACAGAGTGTCATGTGCAAGGAAAGTAAAAGACACCACAAAATGCATTCCCTCAACAAGCGGGAAATTGATTAATTATGTGTTTTATTTTATAGGTCCTTGATTTTTATGGAGAAGGGTTTCATTGCTCTTAGGACCTTAGGGAAAGCATCTAAAGGATAATATATGGTTTTTTTATCTTTTTCCAACTACAAACCTCAGGGCCTTTATCCCCTTCTTCCCATGAAATGAGGTACAAGCACTTCTTAGGTTAATAAGTCTGAAAACCCAAAAGATGAGGAGATAGAGGGGAATAAGTGTGAAAGGTGGAAAGTATGGATGGGAAATATACAATGACCCTTCAAGGAGACCCCCTAGTAGCAACCATTTTCCCAAGGGTGACCCACTTACTAAGACATGTCAACCACCAAGGTGAAATGAGGCAAAAGGCATAATTCCCAAGTAAACGTTTTCAAAATCAAGAAAGGACCCTTTGCAACATGTTCAAATGATTCAATTATTAAAAATACACTTACCACAAGACTGGACTTGTTACCTCATGAAGCAAGACATGTTGTCCTCTCTAGGCCAAGATGGTGTGGTGGATGTTGTTGCTGCCAATCAGTGGTAATGTGTGTTAAGAAGAGGGGCTTTGTCCGCTCATCTAGCTCTCAGAACTCCATGTCTTCAACCTACAGGTCTCAATGCATCATCTTCTTAGTTACCCATGGGAATGGGGGGTAGCAATTCCAATTAACACCATGCATTTCATTGGTAAAGTAGGTGTGAAAGTTAGATGGAGTCATCTATCTGATTTCATTTTCATATTAATTTGTTTTTTAATAATTTTAATTGTAATGTATATTTTATAAAATAATAATTTATAATTGTTATTTATATGATAATATAATTTGTTTTTAATGATTTAGTTTAAAAAAATTAGTATAATATGGTGTTGTTAATATTGTTGTATATATGACTAATTTTATCGACACGTTTTTAAAAAGCTTAATGTAATTTGTAGTTTTATATATTTAATTAATAATTTTTATTATTTATATTATGATATAAGTTTTTGTTTTATTTTAAATGTTAATTAGGTATAGTTTAAATGGTTATTTAATTTATTTGAATTCAAATCTCATTTGATAATGGATAAACTATTGTGAGGTAAAAACTTTGATGATTCTAGTCAAGGTTTATATGCCATTTCATATCCCTTATATAACAATTTACCCTTATTTTTTCTTGTTCACACATATCAATATGATTATCTCAAGAGCATAAATAATATAAACCATGTGGGATCGTATTCCTAGGCACAAATTTCACATTGACTATGTTCGACGAGAACCATCTTCGACAGAAGGGAAAGTTTCCTCTTTAGGGGTCAATGCAACAAAAAATTGTGTGTTTAGAATATATATGGATTAATATTATTTTAAATTATTAGTGGGATTGACACAACCACATGTGACATACTAGGCTTACAACCATCCAAAATTATTTGTGTAGGCAAACATTTCAAGTGACCTTTAAGAACTTCTCAAAAATCTTAATCGGAATATTGAACACTTTATTTTTTTTCTTTTCCTTTGAAATATTAAATTAGATAAATTAGATTTTGGGATTACTCTTTAGATTTTAAAATGTCTTTACTTTAGATTTCAAAATGGCATCTAATCATGTATTATTATTATTATTCTTTTTCTTTTTAAAACAAACATGTCTACGCCTCTATAATAGAATAGACACATAAAGAACTCGCCTATAATAATTCATTGGTGCATTCTTATCTTGTATTTTAAAATTTCAACTCAAATATTTATTGCACACAACTCATTCATAGCAAAGTGGAGTAGATAGAAAGTATCTAAACATATGCAGTTTTTCAAAATGAACATGTCTCAAATTATGGTAGAAGGTCATCATCAAAATAGGGGTCCACTTTTCAAATAAGATAATTCTAATTGCAATATCTTTATAGTTCTTATTAACAACATTACTATGAAAACCTTCTTTGTTTACTTCAACATTCCATTCACCCTTTTAGAGGTATTCTAGTTTATTCTAGTCCATTCCTGCCTATCTTCTCTCATTCTCACACTGCAGTTTAGATGGAAGCACCTCTTGATTTTTCTTTGAGTTCCTTCTAACACTGGGTAGTTGGATTTGCCGCGATGATTATTTTTTCATGTTTTTGAGGATTCAACGGTTTTCTTTCTTCAAAACTGGCTAAGGGGAAACATTGGAAGAATTATCTGGTTGAACAATCAGACTTAGAGGATTTTTGAACAAGCATACTTGTTTAACAGAAAGACAATCTATGTGGATGTCGATTGTTTCTGTCCTTATTACTCACCATGTTGATTTGGGTGCATAAACTCATGGTATCACTCAGAAAAGTCTGTTAGTCTCTCTCTGAGTTTGTATTCAGAATGATCCGACCTTTCATAAAGAGTAAGAAAAAATCTGATCAATTATCAAAATACGGAGAAGTTCTGGAGATCATACGAATGCCAAGAGAAAATGCCGAGAGCCTGTGGAGACCAAATGAATCTGCCTTTGAGAAGATAGAGAATCATTTCAAAAAAGGCATTGAAAACGGTAAGAGTAATTCTAAAGAAATGATCAGCTTAATAGAGCACAAAACAGGCCCCCCAGAAGGTCAAGCTCCCACAACTCCTGAAGAAATATTACGATCATAAGCTATTGCCCCTCAACTATTGGGATAGTTAGTTATAATCAAAGGTAGATGATATAAAGAATGAGCAATTTTTAATTTTTAACCTTTTTTTTTCAAGTAGAAAAAATTTCTCAATTATATTATAAAAAATATAATGTGTTTTCACATCAAGTATATCGGCAAAGTGTGATTGGACTCTAAGAAGGAGCGGACAATCGAAAAGATACATCAGATCTCAGATCTTAAGAGAGTGAGAAGAGAAATTATGAAGAAAAAAGAGAAAAAGTCATTGCAAATGATGTTGAAGATCGCAGACAAAGCGTGTCTTTCGTCCTAAAAATTATGTATAGTATGAGTGGGTCCCTCATGACCATCCAACCAATGGTTGAAATAGAGGTGTGTAAGGCAGTCTTTGATAAAATATATTCTTCCTTGTTATACTCTCGAGAGGTGTGTGTGTGTGAAAGATAGTTTCTTGAAATGGCGCATGAGCAATCGGACTCTATCTTTCCAAGACAAGAGTGTGATGGTTTGTAGTTTTCCCTAATGATTTAGCTAGTCTATGATAACTATGGAATCCCCGATCAAATGAAAGGCTATCTATGTTTAGCCTAGAAGCCAAGAGAAGGGTTGCCCAGGCTCCCAGAAGTTTCTCCCTTGTGTTGGTGTCTGGGCCGCATCAAAGAGTCCACATGTAAGTAGAGTTTTATTGACATTTGCCAGCCTCCCTGCACCACTGAGAGATCCATTTTGTTGTGATGCACCATCAAACCACCCTATCTGAAAATATTTTGTGAAAATAGGCTTGACTAAGAGCTTTTTTTTTTTCAGTGTCCGGGTACATGTCTTTCCAAATATAAAAGAGTCATAGGGCTTTAAAAGCTACAACACTAGTGGATGGGTTCTTATTTTCAAAAAAAATTAACCTGCATGAAGTTATGTGCAAAATATTTATAATTCTACTTAGATCATATATCTACAATTATTGAGCAAAGCAATATTGTATCAATAAGTAATCTAGGTATTTGAGGTGGTTACAACACATTATGAATTGGGAAAGACTCATAAATATTTACTTGTGAATGTTATTTTAAATTAAATTTTGTTTCCGTGTGAATGTTATTTTAAATTAATTTTTTTTTCCGTGTGAATGTTATTTTAAATTAAATTTTGTTTCCATGCGAATTATTATAGAAATTGGAGATCTCTCATGCACTAGTCCTCCATCAATAAGAGTTGTCCAATCTTGTCACAAACTTTCATGAATTTGTCAATACAAAGTTAGAGTTTTTATCAATCTAGAATTTTAACATTTTGGATCAATTAATAATTTGAAAAAATCTTAATGACATTGTTCTATCACAAACAAACCTAGTAAAAAATTATGCGCACGCTTAAAAAATTTACCGTATTTATTAAATCATGGTAAAGAAAAAAACTATTTATTACAAAATTAAATTACTCTATTAAAAAAAATTAAAATTTATAAAACATTATTAAATCATATTTAATAAAATATATAATACATAAAAGCATTTAGAACTTACATCTCATTTTAATTGATATTTTGTTGTTGATTCATCCATGAATATGAGAATAACACAGAGACAAACACAAACCCTAATAAAAGCAATATCAACACCCTATTTTCACGTATCTAAACTTAACAGACCATACATGACATTCTCTTAATATGAAACAAAGTGTGGTTCATCAATTAACATAAGATCCATGCAATCCAATCCATAAAATTTATTTAATAATTGTCACATGAGCAGGGGGTGAAATAGGGTTCATGGGATATCTGGGGGATTGTAATAAGCGAAAAAGTGATATCATGACAGGGAATAAGAACACAATTATTGCTCGACAATTCATCAAATAACTGATTGTGCAAACAATATCAAAATATATCAGTTGTCATCTATCTTTGTGTCATTTTTTATCACTGCCATTTTTCATTTTTAAATCTGGACAGAACCAAAGCACGTTTAATTAATCTATCATACACACAGGTCTTCGACATTGTAATTGAAATAATCTTGATTCGACAACAACAATCAACCCAAAATATGTAGTCATGAGCTTGATATCCATGTGCATTAATATGTACAGACTTCATTTTATAACAATCATAATATGCATGGTGATTCCCATAAGATGTATGAAGAGGACAGAACCATAATGACACATGGGTATCTCTTTTAAACTTTGACAGAATCATGATCATGCTAGTATTTAACAAAGTGAAAAAGACCACAATCAACTAGAAGGAAAGCTCTCAGGTTGTAGGTAACCATAATTTTCTTTCTGTTCAAACAAATTTATCATAGAGAGGAAACACAGAGATTCGAACAAGAGATGGTCTTTGAAGTGACAGAGCCTGTGCAATTTATAATTACCACAATCATTAAACTGGTAAACCAAAATCTTGACAGAACCAAACATGCTCGAGGAGAAACAGAATAAATCAGGCTCGATAAACAAATCGTTCTCAGTAGAACCAGAACCAGAAACACATAGAGCTCATAATCATTTACATCCTCAAGAGTTACCATCAAGAAGAAACCACAAGTAACAAATATAATCTTGGAAGAACAAAGAGTCGGGCTCTTTTAAAACACCACAGTCTTTCAACTTATAACCCCAAGATATTGATAGAACCATAAAGAGAATGCTTGAGTAGAAATAAGCAAATTCGAGCTCAACAACCTAGGCACACACAGATGCCTCTAAAACTTTATTGCAGAGAGGAAACGAGGGTTAATTTAACAATAAAGAATCCTTGAAAACACAGAGAGACTGTGTCTCTTCCCAACACCCAGGAGGTTAATAAATTTAAAAAAACAATTGACAATGAGTCTTCACAACATAACAGTCGATCATTATAAAAGAGATGAGAGGAGTGGGTGTGAAAAATCTCATGAAAAGAATGTTAGAGTGCAACTCGTATCCATTGGATACTTACACAGGCCCCCATTAAACATTCTGGGCAAAACAAGATTGGACTGTGGAAAGTTTTCGGTGAAATGACAGTAAAGAACAAGCCATACAAACAATATCTTGGGGCTTAGCCAAAAAGAACTACACCACAGTCGACGGTTGCATTGCAACCTGGAGAATGAATGACAACAATCTGAGACGAAAAATGGTTGACCACAACTGAAACCTAGACTAGTGGTAAAACCCCATGCGAATAAAACTCAAAACTTGTTGCAATATTGACATTATTTCACAAAGAACCAGAATTAGCCCCAAGATGAACACCATTTTATTTTAAACCAATAACCAATGCGCAGACTTTTCAATCAATAACACCTATTTCTTCCTTTCAAAATGCCAACATTTCATAGTAACCACAGAGAACCCATAACAACATTGAATACCCAGTCGAAAACTCAAGAAAGACACAGAACCCATGCAATCCCGAGCCACCATTTGATTCATAATATAGAGAGTCCATCATGGATGGAAATCAAAGAGCCATACCTATGAAAAATCGTTTCAATGAAGAGTTGGCTCGAGTTTTCCCCTCTGAAACCTGAAATCGCAGAGCTTCCACAACCAACAGAGAAACAATGCAACTATGCTAGGGTGACGAGCTCGAGGATGGCTTGGAGTGACATGCAGTAAATGCACATTGCTTCCTCACCTGGCCCTATTCAATTTCATTTATGAGTCATCCCATTAACATAACATCAACCATTAAATTCAAACCATAACCATTGCATAATGCAATGCCATATCTATTGTATAGATCCGATGCCATATCCATTGTATAGTGCGCCACCCAAAACATGTCACCATAATAACATATGTCAACGTTACCATATGTGCTTCCCATATAATCTTTTAAACAAAATCGCATAGTATAGCAGCTAGGTCCACCATTTGTATCAATTTATATATTCATTTAAAGTTTATATGTAATCTTTTTACCATGGCCTTAGGACTTATCCATAGTTCCTTTCCCTTTTTGTTTTGAGCTAGCTCCCATTTAATTATCTTTTGCATAAATCATATATGGATTATTAATCAATGTTATAACATAACATAACATAGCACCTGTAAACAATATAATCTTCATATCCATAGAACTGCCCTGTATCACAAGTAAATATCAACAGTATTTAGCAACAATGCATCAACCACCCATTTGTCATATTAATTGAAACCAAGACTGCATCATCAACTGTATAGGACTGTGTAGGAAACATCATAACAACAACAACATATAAGCATAATAGTTCTATCTTTGCGCCTCTAGTCTACAAAGGGGCTCCCACCTACTAGTTAAATATTATTATCATAAATAAATAATAGCACTTAGCATCCTTTGCGGGCAGAACTCATTGTTGGGATTTTAATCGTCAATAAATTGGCGACTCCACGGGGAAATATGTTTCCAATAGATTAAGAACTTGGAATTTCTGGTTTCGCAGACCATGTAAACATCAGATCAAGAAGATATACATCACAATGATTATGCAACAGGGGGAAGTGAGCAGTTTTAAGAGAAAATGACAGGGATTTTGGGAATAACTCATGGAAAGTGTTTAGTATGAGGGGGTTTATCCCTGTAAGCATAATCATCCAATTAATAATAGTAAAATCATTCTTGACTTCAAGGAGAAAATTTTTCTGATATGTTTTTTTGAATATTGGAGTGGATGGAAGAAAAGGAAAGCAGAAGAGGGATAAAACCAAATATCTTATAAAACAACAATTGAAGAAAATAACAATTTCAATGATGCTTTCAAGGGGAACATCATGACAGCAGTGTAACTTGATTGTTATTGATTAACAATACTTTTTGGAATAGTGTCAATGTGGCAAAACTGATCTAACATTTTATTTTGACAAGAAATTAAGTCAAATAAAGAAACAAAATAGCAAGAAATGACATAGCATAAACGAAACAACAGAATTGAAATAAGGAGAAATGAAATAACATAAATGTAAAATCAAAGCAAATAAAATAAACTAACATATAGAAAATAATCCATACAATGTTAAACTTTCAAGTTGGTTCCACATAGTGTTTTTGGTGGGAACCGTTGGTGCTATAGGAAAACAAACGCTCTTGCAAGTCCTTTAGGATATAGAAATGTGTGCCCAAGAAAAAAGCGATCTTAAAAAGACCCAGCCATAATTTTTGGAACTTTGAATGCCTTCCTCTATCAGCATGATTTGAATCCCACAACAATACCTTCTCATTAACCTTAAATTTGATAGCCTTGACACTTTTGTTGAAATATCTTTTAACAATATATTGTCTTCTCTTTATATTATCCAAGGCAAACGTCCTTTGCTCCTCTAAAGCCAAAAGTGCATTCATTCTTTGATATATATCGAAACAATTTAATTCTTCAACCTGTAGCATTAACCTTAGGGAGGAGAGTTCCATCTCGGTAGGCAGAATGGATTCTTGACCATAAACAAGCTGGAAAGGAGTGCAACCAGTGCTCACCTTGGTGGTGGTGTGATCTTCCCAAAGGGCGTAAGTGAGGAGAGTGTGCCATTGACTAGGCTTATCTTCAATGAGCCTATTGATAATTCTAACCATATTCTTGTTGGTAGAATCGGTATTCCCATTTCCTTGGGGATAATAAGCTGATGAGATAAAAAAATTAACCCCCAATTTAGCTAAAAATTGGGTCAAATTAGCAGAAATAAAAGCAGGAGCATTGTCTGTAATAATTTCCAAAGGAAGACCAAATCTGTAAAAAATATTAGTCTCAAGGAAAGAAATCGCCTGCTCATCCTGCAAATTCTTAAGCGGGACAACTTCAGTCCATTTCGTAAAATAGTCTGTGGCTGTCAAGATAAAAACTTGCCCTGTTGAAGATGGAGGATTAATAGGACCAATAAAGTCCAAACCCCATTTTTAAAAAGGAAATTCAGGGAGGATAGGTTGTAAAGGCATAGCAAAAAGACGTTCTTTCCCAGCAAACTTCTGGCACTTGTCACGAGATCTTGAAAAAATATAAGAATCATGAAATATTAAAGGCCAATAGTACCCTTTCCTGATAATTTTAAAAGCAGTGGTTTTAGCAGAAAAGTGACCTCCTACATGAATAACATAATTTGAATAACCATGAGTCTCTTGTAACAATTTATTTTCTTCCTCATTGTTCACACAGTGAAGTAACATACCATCGACAGATCTCCTAAACAAGAAGTCTCCTATAATGACGTATCTAGAATATTCGAGATGGAGCCTTCTTCTTTGATGGGTATCTAAGTTATCTGGACATCTTTGATTTTGCAAGTAATAAACTAGATCTTTATACCAAGGATGTTCAGTCACCAGAAGGATTTGATTGTCATTATAAAACAGTGTTGATAGAGAGCTATCGCGTTCATCAATTTCTTCACTTGTTTCAACATGCTGAGCTAAGTGAATGGCTAAGTCATGTCCCTTGATATTTTTAGAAGTCGTGATGGTTAGATCATGCTCCCGAATATTGGCAAGCCATTGTGCAAGCTTTCCTAAAAGATAATTCCATGAGAGTAAAAACTTGACAGCATGTAAAGGGACTTTTACCAGCGTGTGCTTACCTAAGATGAAGTGGTGAGATTTTTCAACAGCTTTAACAAGAGTGAAAGCATGCTTTTCAATAAAAGAATATTTGAACTCATCATTTAACAATCTTTGACTCATGTAAGCCACTGGTTTTTCATTAACTTGATCATCACATTGCATGAGGATAGAAGAAATTGCTTCCTCTGTGGCATTAGTATATATCATAAATTCTTTCTCAAAATCCGGCTTTGCCAAAACTAGTGTGGAACTTATTTCCTTCTTGATCCCTACAAAAGGATTTTTTACATCAATTATCCAAGAAAATGAGTGATCTTGCTTAAGAATATTATGAATTGGCTTAACCATTACAGCAAAATCAAGAACAAACCTACGGACAAAGTTGATAACACCCATAAAGGCTTGAACCTCCTTTTTGGAAGTAGGAGCAGGAAGATTTAGGATAGAAGCAATCCTTTTAGGATCTATGCTTATTCCTAAATCAGAGACAATGTGCCCAAGGAGCTTGCACTTGGTAACATCGAAAATAGGCTTAGAAGGATTTAAAGAAATTCCAAATTTCCTGCTTTGCATGAGAATCTTTTTAAGATGACCGAAATGATCTGATCAATTTTTAGAATACACGGTTAAGTCATCAAGATAAATATGAATAATTTTTATGATCAAATCGCCAAAAGCTATTTTCATAGCTCTTTGAAAAGTGGCACATGCATTAGATAATCCAAAAGGCATACTGTAATGATCCCAATCCATTATGCCAAGATCATCACGGTTTTGGTGTCTTTTTAAACCTTTTCTGGTTGTGGTATTTCGTCAAACACTTTGTTGATCTACTTGTTTAGATGTGTTTACTTGCAGGATGGCCTCTTAATTTTGGCCTTAGGGTTTACTGATGTGTTATATATGTGTATTGCAGCAATAAACAAGAATATATAACCATGGAACATACCTCAACCATATGCAATATGATAGACAAGCCAAAACATCTCAAATATTCTTTTATTCATGAAATAGAGAAACCTGCTACAATGAAGATGCCAATCTGGAATGCTCAACAGATGGCTAAGAAGATAGAAAATAGAGCTGCTACAAAATGCTCCAGGAAGATACTATAAGCCTCCAAAGGTTGGATAAGATATGAAGACTAATGCCAAGGTAGATCTAGGCCATATGAAGTGCCAAACCCCCACTGGAAGATGCCACGTCCTACTGGAACTGTCAATCCCTACAATTTCGGCCCTACTGTCAAAGACCTCCAAATTCTACGCTGAATATGTTGAACTGTAGATCAGGATGAGTGGAAACCTCTCCTGAAATCTCAAACCGAAATACCAAGGGAAATTCCTCCAATTGAGTTGTGCCCTCCTGAAACTGCCAAACCCTACAATTTCGGCCCTGATGAAGGAGGCCTCCAAATGAGTCCAAACTCGACCAAATGATAGATTGGGGCGATAGGATCCACCTCCTGAAGTCTCAGGCCGAAATGCCATGGATAACTCCTCCAAACTGAATAGATATGAATCTCAAAAATTCCTTCCTTCTCTCCAATTCGTCCCACTTCTCTAGGAAATAATCTGAACCATAAAGCTCTCTCAAGAGGCACTAGAAATCATCGCTAAGGCCCTGCAAGTAAAACCCAAATGCTCAATTTTCCAAGAGCCCTCTCAAACTCCTACAACGAACCTTCCCTCAAGAATGGTGTGCCCCCCTTGCCAAAAACCCCCAACGGTGCGCCCCTCCTCCTTCCTATGCCTGTGGCTGGTGTAGAACCCTCCTGCACTGATGTAGAACTGAACTAGAATGGTGTCAGAGAGTATTGCATCTCCGATACCAATCTTGGGACAAGCTAGGTGGAATCTTTCACCATCGAATCATCCTCTAGGGTTTGTTAAGTCAAAACCCTCAAAACCCCCAATGTTGGGCTCACTAGCTAGAAGCCAGTTATCAAAATATGATCATACGTGAATGAATGAGTAGAGGCCCTTGCCTTTCCTTTATCCTTTTTGACTCACCTTGTCCCTCCAAAGTGACTTTCATTTTATTAATATTTAATTAATTAATTAATTAAATCACTTTAATTAATTAATTAACCTTTTTACCTCTGAAAAGCTCCTTATCTCTCCTTGTGGCTTCCATGGCCACTGAAAGTCACTTCTCACCATCCCATCCTATAGTGTTGCTTCTCCCAATTCCAATGAGCTATTACACTGAGAGGTTCCTCCAAGTAATGTGCCCAAAATGACCTCTTTAGTGAATTTAATTAACTTATAGCTCAAAATAGTCAAAATCATGGAAATCGTCGGAATGCAATGGAACATAAGACAACCTGTGCAGAATGGCTCATAATGATGGAATATGATGAGCAATGCAAGCTAGACCCCACAATGCCGCTCAATAACCCCTGTACTCGCTCTAACAACCATCTGGCTACTTTGGTCATCATAAACCTTTGCACTGTGATGATGTCCCAAAGTGGGGACATTAAACATACGTTCATAAGTGAAAGTGCCCCAACGTGTAATAAAAGTGGTTTTATATTTATCTGTCATTTTTACCTTGATTTGATTGTAACCAGAAAAATCGTCAAGTAAGGACATCATTTGTGACCCTGCAACTTGCTGCAAAATCATTTCCATATTAGGGAGAGGAAAATGGTCTTTAATACTGGATCTATTCAATGCGCGAAAATAAACGCATAATCTAATCTCACCAGTTTCTTCCCAAACGGGAACCAAATTAAAAACCCACTCAGAATACTTAACAAGGAAAATTATCCCAGCCTTCAAGAGTTTTTCCAACTCCTTTTGAATAGTTGCTTCTACTGCAGGGTTAATGGGTATTTTTTTTTGCCTAATCGGTTTTATGCCCTCCTTGATATGAATTTCATGTTGTATAATAGCAGGATCAAAACCACGAAGATCCTCATAAGACCAAGCAAAAACATCTTGAAATTCATCAAGCAACTTAGTGAACTTCAATTTTTGTTCATCAGAACATTGGGCACATATTTTAACATTCTTTGGGCACTCGAGTGTTCCAATGTTCAAGGAAATGGTTTCACCCACTTTCCTTTTTGACTCCTCTTCTTTATGTTTTAATTTGTTGCCTAAATCACTCAACGAAAATGAATTTTCTAGAGGAGTCAAGCCCTTCATAATTTTTTTATCTTCCATTGATATAATTTCCTTAGGCTTATAAGGTTCATTTTGAATGAAAGCACAGATACTCTCATCACTAGGGAAGACCTGCCATGAAACTACATTGCCATGGATATGTGGACGATACAAAGATTGAAAGGTGCAATCAGGTCTTTGTGGCAGAAGTTTATGAGTAGGAGAGGCTGCAAAAACAGCTAACCTGGCAGCCATTAAGTTCAATTCCCTTTTAACATGAGTGATGTTGAAAGATAGCAAGTTTGAGATAAGTGCCCAAACATTTTGGGTGTAACCTTTCATTAACTTGTTTCTAGGAGAATATATCTTACGTACAAGGTTTACAACAAGTTCGGAATCCCGAAAAACTGTAAGGTGACCACAACGTAGATTATAGGCATTTTCAATGCCTAGCAATAACGCTTCAAATTCAGTGACGTTGTTAGTGAAAGCAAACTCTAACCTATAGGAAAAGTTGTGAATTTTACCCACAGGAGAGTACAAGATAATACCATCTTTGTTTCCTTCATTGGAGCATGAACCATCAAAGTGCATATGCCACATCCCATCTTCTATGTTGATTTGTTCCAAGGTAGTGTTATCATCATCTACAAAGATGGAATACACCCCTAGGTCCTCCTCGATATAATTTACATTAGGTTGTGGAATGCTTTCTATGAAAGATGACATTCTTCCCTCTCTCATGACTATGATGTTTTTACCATCCTAAGGAGCGGATAAGTGTGTCTCATTGAATGAGAGGTATCCACCCGTCAAAGCTTGCCAATCTCTTCCTAAGATGATCGAGTAATTACTCACTGGCATATCGATTACCTAAATATTAAGGGTTGTCCTTATTTCAGGATGTGTGCACAAAACCAAGGTCATGTCCTTGATTTCACCTATGGTCATTTGTTGTAAACTATTATAAGAGAGCATGCTTCTGGTGTTTTCATTTATACAAGACAAGCCTATCTCTTCCATAATAATCTTCGACATTACACTTGGGCCCGAACCGCCATCAATGAGACAACAATGGGCTATTTTTCCATAATCTTTATAGAAATAAAAAATGGGGGGTTCTTTACAGGGTGTCTAAAGTTATGTACACCTACTTTATTTACAGTTGAATCCTCTTCATCTACCTCTTCAGAGAGGTTGGCTACAATGGAATCTTTTCCTTCCATGAAATTTTTCAGATGCTTTTGTTGCTCAGGGATGGAAACCATGTCCAGGAGGGTGGCATCAGCTTTAATATTAGTCAATTGATTGAGAATGTTGTATTTGGAAGAGAGAAGAGGGGAGGTAGTTCCTTGACTATCAAGAGCCTTAGAAACCTAAACAATAGCAACTGGTCAAGATGAGCTTGGGATATAAGAAGTGCGAGGAGGATCATATTTAACTTTCGTAGCATAGGATTTATTCCTAGTATTTATGATCATAACATCCTCTAGCTCTACAAAATCTAGAACATCGATAGTAGTTTCAGGCCTTTTATCAAATATTTTATCTCTAGCACTATTCTTTACCTCACACGTACTTTCCTCATGGTGTTCCTCGCAAAAGTTACACCAACTGTGAGGCATGATAGCTTTAGGTTGGAATTTATTTTCGTTAGGATTCCTAGAGGGTGGTGAAGAAGAAGATGAGGCCCCAGGGGTAAGTGAGGGGACATTTCCTTTCCACTCATATGTTATCATTTGATTATTCATGTCTTGTACAAGTTGTAAGAGGGCGGATATATTCGTCTGTTTAATTGAGTCTCCCTTAGGAAGACATGTTCTTTCAAGTTGTTCTCCATACTCTAAACAAGTATGCAGAGTGGAACCAAGGCTATCAATGGCCTTTTCCTCAAGTCTATGATAGTAGGGGGAAAGTAGATAATTATAATAATGCATGAAAGCAGCTTGCTTCTGAGGGCGAATGAGTTCAGGAATTTGGTTATATAATTTGGTGAAACGTAAGTTGAAAGACTTGATAGTTTCACCGTCCTTATAAGCAATGTTATTGTACTCCTGTAACTGATCTGTTGGGATTTTGGACTTCCCATAAGTATACTTTAACCAATAGAATAAATCCTCCCAAGTGGAAAGAATCTTAGGAGGAACATCAAAGAAATTGGTTGCTTCTTTCCCTTCAAGGGAATTGACAAATAAGTGCATACAAGTGTTGTTATCATTGGCTCCTATGTTATGGCAGGCATTAGAAAATGCCACCAAGTGTTCATTCATAGTGACTGTGTTATTCCTAGGTATATGATCTTTGAATTTAGGAAGTGGACGAGTAGCAGGTGCTAGGTTAAGAGGGGAGGAAACATGCCATGGATTAGTTGTAGCATATTCTTCAATCTGAAAAAGCCCATACTTTTTTATGACTTTGGAGGGGTGTGTAGTAGATTGGACAGGGACTTGATGATTATACAAGCTACCAATCACTGACGATGTTGAAGTCTGAGATGAAGAAGCACCTCCAGTGCCACTAGAGCCACCACTAGATGCCATCTTGTGAACGATATGTAAGGGAGAGAAAGACAAATTGGTTGAATCAGACAAATTTCTCTGTATAGTACTTTGTTGGACTGACAAAACAATGTTTCTTCTTCCTATTTCAGCAATAGGGTTGATCTCAGGTGATAAACCTCTTCTTCTCGTAGAGATGTGAGGGTTTAAGGGCATGAAAAGAAGATCAAAAATGTAGGAAAAAGAAAAACTATGGTTGATTCCTAGGTTGTCTTTGCCTAGCTTCCCAACGTTCTCAGACACTTTTTTCTTGTTCAATCACTGCCCATGAGCGTTCAAGCTCAACCTGGGTATTAGCGATCTCTAAGATGGTATTAAACAAGGTTAAAGCAATGTTGGTCTGATCTTTAAGATCGGGCTCAATATTGGGTTGCCTTGCAACATGTACAGTCATGAAGAAAAGAAATAGTCAAAGGATCAAAAAACGAAATATAAGTATATTCAATGATAATCAAGCATACAATCAACTAGAGAGATATGGAAGATCTCCCCAGTATGGTCGCCAAAATAAATGTTGAGGAAAAGATATGAATTTATCTTACTCAAGCATTTTTGAATCTTGCTTGGCTAAGGCAAGATAGTTGGGAATATTACCCTATGTTTATAGCCTCAAAATTTGTTTCCCAATCCACAAGTATTAATTACAAGGGCTTAGGATGATTTTTTTAAATAAAAGATTATTGCAAAATATAACATTTTTATGTAATTTTCTGAATATAACACATTACAAAAGTAAATGCGGAGATCAAAAGCAAAAATACCAATTCATAGATTAACACAAATGAGACATAATAATAATCGCTTTATTTGATTCCAAGAAATCAAAACTATCCTTCTCTTACAAAAATCCTTGTGAGGGCATGGACCAAGGTCAACATTAGAAATCCCCAATGAAAACCATACAAAAGGACTCTGACAATAAGTAAAAACTGAACTTTAAGATCTAGATCATCTTGCCGCAGACTGTTTCCCACTTGACTCTGCACAATAGCCTTTATCGGTCATGAAACTCAATTCATAAACAGACAAGTCTACACAGACTATCAAAGATAGATCAACACCTCTGAAACAAGCATCTGAATGATATGGTTCAGCCTTGAACCTTGTTGTCTACAATAGGACCCTGTTGTCAAAAAGAGAATTAGGCCTTTAATGAATTGAAGAATGAATGAAAACTGAACTATCTCAATAAAAATCAAGAGCAAACCTTAGTATGCTTTCTCCTTCTATTCTCCTCTTGTTCTTCCTTCTCATTTGGATATTATGCATTCCAAATTAGTTGAAGTATCTCAACTACCTCATTTAGTTAAGTTAACTAAAACTTAACTAATCTTTAGTTTAGGGGAAGAAATAATAATAATGATAATTAAGGGTATTTTTATTAAATAATAACAAGTAGGTGGGACCCCTTGTGACTCCCTTTTATTTCTTAACAAAAATAAAAATAATTAGACAATTAATCAAACACATGCCTCCTTGTGGCTCCCATAATTATTTCCACAATTTGAATTTTAAATATCAGAGTTATTTCAAATTATATCCAAACATGTAAACATACATAATATCCAAAAATAGTTTGTTGTCCAAAACTTTCAGGAGTCTATTGTTCTCAACAAATCAATTATAACACATAATCAAAACCCATATTTTCCACTTTGAGAGGCAATTCTTCCTTTGTTGTTGTTGTCCCCTTTGGACTTCCCTGAATTAGCCTTAGGTTGGGTGGAACCTTGAGGCTTGATCTCACTAATGACATGGGAGCAGTCATCTCTCAAGTGCATATGGGAAGATACTGACTTGGCTGAGTCACTTGAAGAAGAGGAGGGAGCAGCAGTGTATTTTCCTTTGTCATGCACATGGTGAGCCTTGGTTTTGAGTTGTTTTCTTGCATGGAAGGACTATACAGGTGAGTGTGCAAGGAAAATTTGAGCAATTGGGTTTACAGGTGGAGGAGCAAAAGGTAATGACAAATTTGGCCAGCCACGATGGCGGGAGACTGTTGGGTGAATAATCTCCTGCCATCCATCATTCTCATGAACTTCAAGTTGCAAAGATACATGGGGAATCATAGGGATACCGGGAACGTTTTGGGGCTAGAAAGGAGGCCACTCTAGTCTAGGTTGGACTATCCATTGCCCAATCCAATTGAAAAATCCAGCTTGAAAGAGCTGGTTTAACTCTTGAGGATCGACATCAAAATGTATTGAGAATATGGGCCTTCTAGGCCCTCTGTTCCAGTTTCCTCTACCCCTATTGTTTCGGCCATGACTTCCTCTGCTGAAGAAGTCATGGATGCAACAATTATTAGCAACTATCTCTTAACAGACCATACATGAAATTCTCTTAATATGAAACAAAGTTTGGCTCAGAAATTAACATAAGACCCATGCAATCCAATCCATAAAATTTATTTAATAATTGTCACTGTTATCACACAGTTTGTAGTTTAGGCTGAAGGCTAAAGGATAGAGGCCAAACTGGCGTAACAGGAACCTTCCCCACCTAATGCCACCATGATGGGGAGGTTATTTCTATTTAGGGAGGTTAACCCAGGGGAGACGTCCCCGGTACCCTGGGGTTTTGAAGAGGCTAAGGTATAAAGTCAAGGTTAAATTTTCTTCCTCACAGGTTACCACCAAGATCAGAAGGTCTGGTTAATCAACCAATAAAGAACTGTATGCCCAAAGAGAACACCTGCCTGGAACAAGACAACAATAAATAATATATGCAGGCTATAATTCGATGGGTTAGTACTTCAATATGACTATCTGATATCAATTAATAAGCAATGCAAAAAAATAGATATCAATGAGGTCAACGTGTTATCAATTAGCTATGAAAAAGCATCAATTCATCAATAACTATCAATATGATTAAGCCAACAATGTATCCAACCAACATTTTACTCAATAAATTCTTTAGATCATCATCTAATTGCTTATAGAAGACAAATGTTGTGTCAAGATGAGATAACCAACTATGACGTCAGCCTTAATTAAGGTTAGTTTGTTAGTTAGGGTTTCAAGAATTAAAGTTTTAAGAGTTTGTTTTGGACACTATGACCTCAACATTGTGTGTCTAAGATCAGTGCCTAAGGGTAGATGGAGTCAAACAAGAAGAGGGCACAAAGTTTTGAAAGGATGAAGACTAAAGACAAGAGGGAAGGGTTCTAGAGTGCTGCAATGGCAAGGCCCTAGAATCAAAACCCTAGGGGAAAGAGGCTCATTCCGGTGTTGCTTAAGAAAGGCCTCGTTCTCTTTCCTCCTTCTTTAGGTCAACTTGGCAAAACAGCTAGCATAAACAATGAATTTAACTAGAGGATGAGGTGAAAGAAAGTGTTGCAATGGCAAGGTTTTCAAACCCTAGAAGATGGCAGCCCTAGGTGTAGATAACCTAGGCCTAGGACGTCACCCCCATTTTCAACCTTCAAAAATCAAGCTAGCTTAAGGGAAAAAGCAAGAGGAGTGTAGCAAAGGCTAGGCTCAATCTTTCTTCTTCAATGGCTTAAAAATTTCTCTCTAAGGAGACATGAAACAAAGACCTACTTGTGTGCTTGTTACCTAGGGTTTCAAAATCAACAATTTTATAAGTAAATGCAAGAACTTAAACCTACAACCATTCAATTAAGAAGTTTTGCAAGAAAAACACTTACATATCATGAAGAAAAGCATGTGCAAACCCTAGTTGTAAACCTTCCTTGAAGAGAAATGCCAAAAGATGCCAAAAAATCCTTCCTTCAACAAGTGCACCTCACTTAGAAGACAAAATTACCCTAGTAGGGCACAAAAATCAGACCTCACAAGTGTGATTTGTTGTTTTATGTTCAAATGAGGGGAAAACATCCTCAATATATAGTGTATCATGACCTTTTAATTAATTTTAGGTCATTAAAAATAGTCGACAAGGCTACAAACCAAAAATCATATTGTTTTACATTAGACTATTAAATGAAACCCTAAATGAGCAATAAACAAGACGTCAAGCCCCTCCGAGGGGGATGTTGGCCACTTTTAGGGAAAAATGCAACACAAGATGATAAACGTTGGCCCTCCTTGGGCCTCCAAACTTTGCCAAACTGCTCTGTCAAGATGCCATACACTGGAGGTGATGTCATGGCTCCTAGATGATGTCCTGGGGCATCAAAAGGGACACATTCCACCTGTAGTGGGTCAACCCCCCTGGGCTGAGCTCAACCAAGGCGTCCTGGATGAAAACATTCTCCTTCTTCTCTTGTGCAAAGGCTTGACGAATCATTGTCTTGTCTCTGCCCCTGATGGGGTCCCAACAACCATCTGATGGGCTCTTCAGCCCCATGGAGGTCTGAACTAATCATCTCCCCATGTGTATCAGTCCAACTGGTACCTGTCCATTGGGCATGATCCTGCACATCAAAAACTTCGCCCTCCATGGGCTCATTAGTCACAGGGATCATAGCAATGTCAATCACATTTCATCATTAATTTTATCAAATGCATGCATAAAACCCTGATATATCATCCAATAGCTCAAAGACATTACAATGACCTACTATACAAAGCCGAAGAAAAAGAAAAAATGCCCTATTGGGCCAGCATCCATAAGAGAAGGAAAGTTTCTAGAGGATATCATACAAGCCATGTAACACGAGGTGATGTGATCAAAGGATGTCTAGACATATAGGTAGAGTGAAAGACAGGGGTGATATTTCCTGTGGGTGCCTTTGTAGAAGGTGAGTTGTACCTTTCATGGATGCAATTCTTTCCAAGCCCTTTATTGTCTTTATTCTTTCTTTTCTTTATTGCTTTTCTATTTTATTTCAAGGTCTAACTAGAGGACACTGCCTTGGTGTGGTGACCAGAGCTGACAGTGTTACCCACAAGTACTTTCACAGAGATGATAAGGATGGCTCGTGATGAGCCCCCTTTCCCTTGGCCATGCAACCAAAGGTCATTTCCCTGGTGTGGTAACCAGATAATGGCAATGTCATACTATTAGGTACCCATGAACATAATGGATTGGCTCGGGATGAGACCCCCCATCCTCTTGGCTAGGTCTTGTTTTGTCATTTTTCTTCAGATCCCTCTTGTTTCTTGTTGAGAGGCTTTTTATTGCCTTCTCGGGGATCCCTGGGCGAGGCATCTCTAGGTTTTATTTTTATGGATTTTATCTTTTACCAGCTTCTTTTACCTTCCAGGCCTTTAGCCCCTTCTTCCCACAAGATAAGGTGTAACCCCACAAACAGGTCATCCTAATGTTCGGACTAGGGGAATGGGATAGATGAGTGGGAGATAAGATGTAAGAGTGATGATATGATGGGAGCGGACGATGGCCCTTCAAAGTCCCCCCTGGTGGCTAACCAAAACCTATGGGTACAAGCTTGCTAGGGTTCCCTATCAATCCCCCCAACCATGGTCAAGTGGGTCAGTGTAAGATCCAAGCAGTCGTCAGAAATAAAAGGAATTTGATGCATATATCTGAAGGTTATAATGATCAAATATGACACATACCATGATACCTAGACCAACTAACTCATGGAGCAAGAGTTTTCTCTTATACAAGTCCAAGCCGAAGGTGATGGATGTTGTTGCTGCTGACAGGACAAGTCTGATGAAGAAGAAGAAATATGGGCCCTCCAGGGCCATGCTCAGGTCAATCCTGCTCTCGGTACTCCATGTCTAGGACCTGTGGGCCTCAAGACATGATCTCCTAGTTATCCCTAGAAAACGGGGATAACAGTCACATGAGCAGGGAGTGAAATAGATTTCATGGGATATATGGGGGGATTGTAATAAGCGAAAAAGTGATATCATGACAGGGAATAAGAACACGATTACTACTCTACAATTCATCAAATAACTGACTGTGCAAACAATCTCAAAATATATCAGTTGTCATCTATCTTTGTGTCATTTTTTATCACTGCCATACAACGTTTTAATTTAATTTTAGTGAACAAGGTGTGAAAAATGAAATTGGGATCGTGAGGGGATTTATAATGAGCGAAAAAGTGAGAAAATGAGAGGGAATTAAAATGGATATCGTTCATAAAATAAATTAAATCAATCAACTATCATAGCTTTGTTTCAAATTCAATCCAAAAGCACCCACTTCCAAGACCAAAAACATTTAATTGTTCCTCAATTGCATAAAAATCGCTTATTGTCTTCAATAAAACAATTTAATTTCCTTGAAATCTTCAATCTATACCAATCTGTGTATTATATATAATGACTATGCAAACATTTCCAATTCCACAATACTGCATTCTCTAATGATGATCTCTTCTTTTAAAAACAACCATAATATGCATAGTGATTCCATTTTCTATATCCAATATCCATCCCTGGTAATCAAATAATAATAGACCCAGGATTAACAATCAATAATCAATTGTCATCAAACGAAAATCGGGCCCGATTTAATCACACACGGGTTCCTTTTTAAATCTGGACAGAACCAAAGCACGTTTAATGAATCTATCATACACACAGGTCTTCGACAATGTAATTGACATAATCTTGATTCAACAACAACAATCAACCCAAAATATGTATCCCTGAGCTTGATATTTGTGTGCATTAATATGTACAAACTTCATTTTATAACAATCATAATATGCATGATGATTCCCATAAGATGTATGAAGAGGGCAGAACCATAATGACACACAGGTATCTCTTTTACACTTTGACGGAATCATGATCATGCTAGGATTTAACACAGTAAGAAAGACCATAATCGACTAGAAGGAAAGCTCTCGGGTTGTAGGTAACCATACTTTTCTTTATGTTCAAACAAATTTATCACAGAGAGGAAACACAAAGATTCGACCAAGAGATGGTTTTTGAAGTGAGAGAGCTTGTGCCCTTTATAATTACCACAATCATTAAACTGGTAAACCAAAATCTTGACAGAATGAAAGATGTCTGAGGAGAAACCGAATAAATCAGGCTCGATAACCAAATCGTGTTGAGTAGAACCAAAACGAAGTCTTGTTCAATAAATTTACTATAGTGAGGTAATAAGGGTGTGTTTAATCTTTTAAAACACAGAGAGCTCATAATCATTTACATCCTCAAGAATTTACCACCGAGAAGCAACCACAGGTAACAAATATAATCTTGGAAGAACAGAGAGCCATGCGCTTTTAAAACACCGCAGTCTTTCAACTTATAACCCAAATATCTTGATAGAACCATAAAGAGAATGCCTGAGTGGAAATAAGGAAATTCGAGCTCAACAACCCAGGCACACATAGATGCCTCTAAAACTTTATTGCAGAGAGGAAACGAGGGTTAATTTAACAATAAAGAATCCTTGAAAACACAGAGAGACTATGTCTCTTCCCAACACCCAGGAGGTCGATAGCTTTCAAAAAATAATTGACAAAGAGGCTTCACAACATAACAATCGGTCATTATAACAGAGATGAGAGGAGCAGGTGTTAAAACTCTCATGAAAATAATTCCAGAGTGCAAGTCGTATCCATTGGATACTTACACAGGCATCCATTAAACATTCTAGGCAAAACAAGATTGGAATGTGGAAAGTTTTTGGTGAAATGACAGTAAAGAACAAGCCATACAAACAATAGCTCAGGGCTTAGCCAAAAAGAACCACACCACTATTGACGGTTGCATTGCAACCTGGAGAATGAATGACAACAATCTGAGATGAAAAAGGGTTGACCACAACTGAAACCAAGACTGGTGGTAAAACCACATGCGAATAAAATTCAAAACTTGTTGCACTATTGACATTATTTCATAGAGAACGAGAATCAACCCCAAGCTGACCACCATTTTATTTTAAACCAATAACCAATGCGCAGACTTTTCAATCAATAACACTTGTTTCTTCCTTTCAAAATGCCAACATTTCACAGTAACCACACATAACCCATAACAACATTGAATACCGAGTCAAAAACTCAATAAAGACACAGAACCCATGCAATCCTGAGCCACCATTTGATTCATAATACAGAGAGTCCATCATGGATGGAAATCAAAGAGCCATACCTATGAAAAATCGATTCAATGAACCTGAACGAAGCTCCAAATTCCCAATTCTCGAGCTAGTAAATCGGGGAGTTATAGCTTCGTTTAGGTTGGAGCCTGTAAATAGGGGGTTGGAGCCTCCATCCAATTGTAGCTAGAGAATTGGGAATTTGGTGCTTCCAATGAATGTATTCTTGATATATATAAGAAAGCATTCTGTGGTTTTCACTCATTTGAGTTTCCACGTAAATTCTAGTGTATTGTGTATTTGATGTGATGTTGCTTATGATTATATGCTCATGATATATTGAATGCAATCATAAATGATACATTGATGACAAATTATTGAATATTATTGATAAAGTTGAAGTTTATATAATGAGGTTAAAAGTGTTCATACTGAGTCACCACCCCCACCCCCCCACCTCTTAGTATTCCAACATAACTATAGTTAAAATCATATAATGTTATTTTTATGTTGTAATCATTTAATGTCATTGTATAGTGTTTAACCATTTTTCAATATGAATTCTTTGTTGTTAAAAAACATGTTTACAAACTTGATTAAATTAATCAATCAATAATTGTCTTATTTGATTCATATTTTTAACAAATTGCATTTTTTAAATTTAATGTTAAATATTTTTATTGAATTTTTCATTAATTTTGATAAAAAATAAAAAAATTATAACAAAATTTGTACTCCTCCAATTTTATACAGATTTAACATCGTGCATATTAAATCATGCAAACAATTTTACATCAATTAGTTTTATATCAATTAGTTTGATTAAATATACTATTAAATTTTGAAAATAGTTTTAAATTTTTATATTAAATATGTAATGAGACAAAAAAAAAATTGTCAACATTCTAAATAGTTGACAATTTAAAATGATAATAGTTAATAATAATAATCTTTCAAATAATGATAATATATTTCATATATATTAATTCAAGAAACAATACCTTAACGATAATAGTTGTTAATGATGATGATGATGATGATTAACATCCACTAAGACCTAATTGGTCTATCAGACCTTAAGAGGGTAAGTGATTACTTGTGATTCTTTAGAATTCTGCTTCTGTGCTCGAAAAGCATTAAGAGAATCTTTCCAAGATCACCATACTTTTGTTGAGTTAAGAGGTTAGGAAGGTTGGTAGCGTGATCAATATTTTAAAAATGAGATCTAATATGGGTATAGGCTGGACAATCTAAGAGAAAGTGTTTTTCATCTTCAACTTTCTTAGTGTCACAAAGGTGACACACTCTTTCATCCCATGGAGTTTTAGGAATTAACCAATGCCCAGTTTCACTATGGAGCTCGTGAGAATTTGTTCTTATCTTAGCAATGCTTTTTTTTTCTTTACACTTGGCAAAACAAATAGATAATTTTGATCTTCTAGATTAGGGTTGATTACATCTTTATAATACCATAATTTTCTTGTTTCCTCTAACTCTTTATCACACCACATTTTTTCCTGAAATTTTGATTTGACGTTTTTTTCAATATTATCTTTATTCTGCAAAATGGTTTCTTCCATGATTCCCCAATAGTTTAGCCAAGACTGAGCATCTTTATGCCATCCTCGCTTGAGTCGATGGTGGTTATGACTTGATTTTGAAGCAATTTTAGGTAGCCTCTTGTCTTCCATGTTGTTTAACTTGTTCTTATACATTAGGTATCTAGTCATAGCCATGCTCTCAATGGGGGAGAGGCGTGTTTCTACGAGGAGGATGGGATAGGGTGTATTTCCTTTAATTTTGAGATTATAAGTTATAAAATTATTTTGTATTTTCTCTATCTTTCTCCATGATTCACAAGAGATACTACAGCCCCAGACTTCACATCCATATAGAATAACAGGTGTAACAAGAGTCTCAAAGAGGAGTTTCTTCTTATCCCAACTCCAAAGATTAGTTGATTTACAAATGTTTTCAAGCCAATAATAATCTTTCCATCCCCCAATAATCCTTTTCTCAATGCTACAATTCCAATTGAGCTTGTGGTGAATATTAATTCCAAGGTATTTTTATGAAGTCACTTCCTCCAAGTTGTTGGTTTCATATACAAAGTTATCATAAGGGATCTTATTGGATTTAACAATCATGACCTTAGTCTTATCAGTTTTAACAGTCATACCCATATTGGAGCAAAAATCCTTGAGGATTCTTAGTTGGTTTTCAAGATCATGGGGACTCCTTGCCATAAGAACGATATCACCAGCATAAAGAAGAAGATTTATGACTATACCAATGAGAGTAGGGTCGACACAACCTGCTTTTTCCAAGCATTGTTCTAACTTATCAATGTATATGCCAAAAAGGGTAGGGGACAAGGGACAACCTTGTTTGACTCTGATATTGCAGTTAATCTCTTTTGACCATCCCTCAATGTTTTTAAACTTAGCAATAACGTTCTCATACATCCTTACTGCAGTAGCCCTCAACTCGAGAGGCACTTTTATCTCTTCCAACCTATTCCAAAGGTTTTTCCTAGGAACCATGTCGAAAGCTTTTCTAAAGTCAACAAAACAACAAAAAAGATTGGTTTTAGTATTGCGGAACTCCTCTGCAATGATCCTAAAGGTAACAAGATGGTCCATAGTTGAATGATATCTCCTAAACCCGACCTAGCCTTTAGCTCTTTTACCGTGACTTTCTAGTCAATTGCTAATCTTCTTTTCCAAAATATGTAAGAATTTCCAATGTGGTAATAAGAATTTTGATCCATGAATGGAGAGAAAGAACACTCATATTCATAACGATTAGGATGCTTATATGGTTTAGATGTGGATGTCGAAGACTCCATAACTCATTAATAAAAAGGTGTAGGATTTGATTTGTGTGAAGTAGATTAAGGTTCTAGTGTAGTTGAATCCTCTGGCAATGTAGGATCTAATTCTTGAGAAATAAAATTGGTTGATAAAACATCAGGGTTTGCATATGGTGATGGAGTCTCAAAATATCTAAGGCTTGCTAGTATTGAGACATTATTATAGTGGGAATTCCTTTTCCATTTTACTAGGTTCAATGGTATAAACCAAGACAAGAAAATAATTTGGAACCAAACTCCCATTGGCAAAATGAATATTTGGATAACTTACCATACAACTTATGTTTTCTAAGAGATTGAATGACTAATTTAAGGTGCTCCTTGTGCTCTTCTAGGATTTGGGAGTATATCAATATGTCATCAAGGAAAACTTGAATGAACTTGTCCAAGTATTTTCGAAGGGCTCCACTTCTAAAAATCATGAACACCACCACAAACCCATAATGCCCAAAGTGGGTGTAAAACGCAATGTTTGAAATATCGTCATCCATAAATTTGTGAAGTCCAATGTGCATGAATACATCTTATTAGCTCCCAAACCTGTACTTACACTATCAATCCCTTACTATTATTATTTTTTTAGAAATATGTCTTATAGAATCTCTTTGGATATGTTTTCGCACTATGGGGGGCATATCCATGCCATTCAAAACCCCCCAGGTGGGTGTAAATGAGGCTAGGTGCATCCTTAATATAAATTATACAAGCCCAAAGCCACTTTTGTATATCTAAGTGTCCAATATGGTTCATCACAACACAAATATCCCACTCTCATTTTTTTTAGGTCTAGGATAATCGATAAGTGGTTAGGATTACTTGGGCGAGGCCCAAGTTCAAATCCAACTCACTACAACTTAAACCATATCATAGTGCCAACAACTCACAAGTTAGTTCCTACCAAGAAACTGATAAATTAATAAGGGTCAAGACATTGAGAGACACTTGTCGGGGGGTCCCACTCTTGGGGGGTGTATAACCTTCTAGCCTTATCACAATGGGACATGTCTCATCAGGGATTTGAATCCATTCTCATTACAATAATATTAAATATACTAGATCGTTTATGACTTTTCTATAGATGATCTTTCTTTCATTTAATGATCCTATTTTTCCTTCGGTTCCACAACAATGTCTTGAGCTTGTTGCTTATTTGAAAAAGTGAATTTTGATCCTTTCACTCAATGAAGATGCAACCCTCAGGTGTGCTCTTCTAATAGTTTTTATAAAGATAGCTAACAGTATGCCCCATCATCATTCATTTCAATTTGCTTCATTGCTAGCCATATAGTCTCCAAGTGAGTTCGTAATTGTCATTCACGGGAAGAATGCAGTGGGTAAACCTGAAACATTCAAGTATGCACCACATTTATCATTTGATATACACGCTAGTGTGGAAAAGATGATTGAAGATGGTTTTAACATTACAATGGTATATATACTAAGTATATATAGCGTTATATATACAAGTATATATGTCGATAATATATACTGGTATATATACTGAGTATATATACCAGTATATATACTCAATATATATATCGATATATATACTCATTATATATACCGATTTATATTACCGACATATATATACTAGTATATATACTCAGTATATATAGCGGTATATATACTCAGTATATATACCGGTATATATATTGAGTATATATACCAACACATATACTTAGTATATATATACCGATATATATACTCAATATATATACCGGTATATATACTCAGTATATATACCAATATATATTATCGACATATATGCCTAGTATATATATTAGGTATGGAAGCATACAAGAATTACTTTAGGTGTGATAATTATTGTCATTAGTACATGTGTGAGTCTTGTATGTTCTAGCTACACTTGCATGCCTTTCACATGTACACTAGTATGTATAAGTGTTTTAAATTGATGATGTTGTTTATTTCATGTGGATGTATGAATCATGTGTCATTACCCTTGTATTGTAAATCACTCTAACTTCGGGACCAATTTTCTTGAAGGGTGGGTGTATGTAACAACCCAATTTGATTTTATTGATCTTAGTTTGTTAAATTATATTAAATTAATTATTAAAATAAATACATTTGGATCTTTTTACTATTTTATTATTTAATGGTAGGTGAGGGAATTAATGAGGGAAAAGGCAGTTGGGAAATTAATGAGGGGATAAGGTAGTTGGGGAATTGAATGAGGGAGAGGGATTTGAGAGAGGAGGATAAGGAAGAGGGGAAGGGACTTGGAGAGGTGTCTTCTTTTCTTTGGGGAGAAATTCTGGAAGAGGGGGAAGAGGAGGAGAAAAATTGGAAGAACAGATTGTTTTGGGGAACTCTTACATGGGCACTATTGTTGTTGGGAACTTTGGGCCCGGGGGCTAGGAAAACGCAAGGATTCCTGGAGCTAGGGAGTCAGAGAGGCTGTTCCTAGTTGGCTGGGAGGTAAATATTCAATTTGGGAAGAACAAGAACAAACGAGTTAGGGGATAAATCAACCAACCTGGAAGTCAAGGTATGTATTTTTACTAGCTGATCTATTGTTATTATGTTGTTTATTTATCAATTTATTCCTCAAAATCATGAACTAAATTACAGACATTACAGTAGGAGATATTTATTTGTTTATTTGAGGCCCTGAAATAGAAGGCCTTACATTCTTCCTTAAGTACCATGACCACATGAGAAGAATAGGGGCTAGTACTATGACAGATAACACCGACGACAAACAATTTTGAACAATTTTCTCAATTTCATTTTTTTGGGCAAAGGGATGACAATAGGGACACATTTTGGGAGGAAGATTGTCGGTGACGAGGGGAATGAAATGATCATGAACACCATGAGAAGGGGGAATTCAATGGAGAGTGGAAAAAATAACTTGATGTTTGGAGAGGATGGATTGGAGGTCAGGATGAACAGAGGGTGTTTGAAGGTGAAGTAAGGTCAGTGGTTACAAGTGATTCAGCCACAGGGAGAGCCTCAACCTCTTCTTCATAAAAATCCTCAGAGATGGACATAAAAACATTATATTCCTTACACTTGTTCCCATGAAAATATTTTTGTCACAATTATAAAAAAGGCCCTTGAGTTGGCGTTCAACCATTTCTGTCCAGGTCAATTTATAGATCTTCAATAGGGTGGAAGTAGGGGCGGGAGTGACTGGTTTAGGGCAAGGAATAAAGGAGCGTTTTCTGGTTTGAGAAGAGACAACATGTTGTGCTTGCTTATCTCTTTTAGTAGCTTACACCCAACTCTAGGGGTGAGCCATGAGGACATGGGCATGGATATCATCCTTGAGGACACTAATAAAGCATTCTCGGAAAAAAAGCATTAGACATGCCCTTTGGGTGAAAATCCAAGTGCTCAAAAGAAGATATAAATTATTTCATTGTGCCATATTGTTTCAACATTGTCAAACAACCTAACTGGTGGGTGTCAGTGTTAAAGCATTCATAAAGATTTGCAACAAATTGTGTCCAAACCACATACCCTTGGTGGGCATTTTCTCTCCATTGCTACCATTTCCAACATTCTTGATCTAGATGGGGAACACCATACTAGAGTTTGGCCAACTCATTCGTAATGTCGTACAGAAAGAAATAATGTTCCATTTGAGTTACACAGCCGGTGGGATCTGAGCCATCAAATTTGTTCACATCCACTCAAGGAAGGCATAGGTCACACTAAAAGTGATGGGACTGAAAAGTATGGGAATTGGAGGAAGTCTCACCTTCGAGGTGAAAAGGTTGGTCAGATGAGGTAAGGTCTCCAGTAATATTCAACTTGGCTTAGATCTGGGCAAGAAAGGATTCAAGATGGGTAGAGAGGTCTTATTTCAGGGTTTCCATTTTTGCGTCTATGGTGAAATGCATTTTTTTATTGACGGTGGCAATATTGGCACTGAGTTTCCACAATTCCCTTTGGGCCTCTAAGAAATCAAATAACGAGGTATTGAAGTGGCCTTCAAGGTCTTGGATACGAGGTTGGGCCATGATGAAGGGGGGAACTAGAAAGGGGCGTGTGGGACCACACAGAAAAGGGGTTATGGGTGAAGGGTATCACAATGATCAGGCAAAAGAGGGGAATCCAATGGGGTAAGTCCCAAATAAGGGGGTCGAGACCACAAAAAAAGTTGAAAAATGATAGGTATTATTGCGATCATAATGAAAAGAGTAGTCCAATGGGATAGGTTTCAAATAAGGGTGCGGGCAGGCCCTAGACTCCTTTTTTACCCCTGTGGAGTTATACTCTGAACTGAATAATATTGCAGTGGCGAAATGCCCAAATTCTTAACAAGAAGAAATATGTACTAATTTCGCAACCCAAATTGAGATGACAAGATTGCACGACAATAGATCGTTTCTGCTCCTATTCGGTTTTGTTTCCATCCCAAGGTTTAGGGTTTTCAGGGTGCTTATAGACATGGGTTTTCCCTGTGCTATAGCTCTCTGATATACGTGTGATGTCAAACAATAGTACTCGACCCAATATCTTAGGGCACCAACTAAGGAGGCTAGACCACACCCTTAGTCGTACTACACGATTACCCAGTTACTAGAGAGTATCTTCTCGAGTGTTGTTCTCGGTGGCACTGTCAATGTCCTTACAACACGATCGAACATTTTGATCTTGATGCTCCCAATCTCATCAGTTTTACAAGAAACATTGTTTCCCATAAACACAATGCCACCATCGAGAGCTTGATATTTAGAGAACCGACTTCTATATGGACACATATGGTGAAAAGCACTAGAGTCTAACAACCATTCTCCGATATGTTGAGAGGTACTACAAATTGGTAAAACATCATCATTCATACCTGAACAAGACTTGGAAAAATTTGTTTCCTTCGAAGCGAAATTCTCGGATCCATGCTTCTTCCAAAAATCTTCCTTGGGATGACTTGTAATCTCCACCTCAAACCTTGTACTCGATTCCTTTTCCATTTTATACACAATTTGAACAGAACCCCAATGATTCCTTCTCATGCACTATGCTCATTCTTTCTTTCATGGATTTTCGAGCTAAACCCCTGTACGACTTCCACCAAAACAAAAAAACATCAAACTCTACAACCTTGTGCCTTGAATATACTGGTATATATACCTAGTATATATACTGGTATATATATCGGTATATATACTAGTGTATATACTAAGTATATATACCTAGTATATGTCGGTATATATATCGGTATATATATTAGGTATATATGTTGATATATATACCTAGTATATATACCAATATATATACTAGGTATATATGTTGATATATATACCTAGTATATATACCAGTATATATACTCATATATATACTAGGTATATATACCAGTATATATACTAGGTATATATACCAGTATATATACTAGGTATATACCAGTATATATACTAGGTATATATACCAGTATATATACTCGTATATATACTAGTGTATATACCAATATATATACTAGGTATATATACAAGTATATATACTAGGTATATATACCGACATATATATTAGGTATATATACCGACATGTATACCTGGTATATATACCGACATATATACCTGGTATATATGTCGACATATATAGCTAGTATATATGTCGGCATATATACCAGGTATATATGTCGATATATATACCTAGTATATATACACTAGTATATATACTAGTATATACATTGGTATATATACTAGGTATATATGTCAGTATATATACCTAGTATATATATGTCGGACGTATATATACTATGTATATATGTTGGTATATGTACCTAGTATATATACCAATATATATACTAGGTGTATATACCAGTATATATACCAATATATATACTAGGTGTATATACTAGGTATATATACCAATATATATACTAGGTGTATATACTGGTATATACACCTAGTATATATATTGGTATATATACTAGGTACATATACCAACATATATACATAGTATATATACGTCCGACATATATATACTAGGTATATATACTGACATATATACCTAGTATATATACTGGTATATATACTTTATCGACATATATACTAAGTAATGAAGCCATTGTTACTGTATATCTGTTATTATGTGTTAAGCATCTTTTGATAATAATTTGTATTCATTTCATTCTGCAAATATATTCTGGATCAGTCTTGTAAAAAGAAATCAACAATTGCATTATCATCTACAGAGGATGAGTATCATGTTGTTGTTCTTGCTAGTCAAGAAGTCCTTTGGCTTCAACAACTAGTGACAGAGTTTGAAATTTCATAGGATCATCCCACTACTCTTTGGTGTGATAATCAGAGTGCCATTCACATCTCTTGCAACCTTGTTTAGCACCAAAGAACAAATCACATTGAGATTCACATGCAGTTCATTCGACAACTCATCTAGGATGGTGTTCTTTACTTGGAGTACTTGCCTACTAAAGAGCAAGTTGCTAACATCTTCACTAAACCTTTGGCATCCCCTCATCTTCTTCAGTTGCGATCATTGCTTGGGGTGAAGGAAGTTGTCCTTGGGGGGTCATCTTGAGTCTTCCTACCTTCACTTTTTCTTATGATGTATTCTCTTATTTGGGGGGGAGATTTTTCCTACAGGTTTTTCTCCTTTTCTCTAGTTAAGAGAGTTTATACATGGGTACCTTATCAGTCCTTGTTGTCGGGACCTATCTTTGTTATTCTTTGTTCCTCTCAATGTTTTTCTTATGAGGGGGTGTTAGTGTGTTTGTTTAGATTGTATCTATTTCTAAACGCATGACAACTTGTGTGAGTTAAGCTCACATAGACTCTTCCAACTGCCACCTAATCTTAGGTGTTTGTTAAGCCTTCTCAATTCTATAAATTGAGGAGCTCTCCTTGTAATTAATCATTCAATTTATATACTCATATTAATATACTATTCTCTATTAGTATGAGGATCATTCATGATCCGAGTTGATCCCTGAATCCCACACAAAAGTGTTATTATTATAGAGTAGTGTGCATTGTGACAACGATATTATGTGATCTCTTTGTGGAACATAAATGGTATTGAATCTATATAGAATGGCATTCTTCAACAAAGAACTACAAAGCTCCTTAATGTGTATTATCATGCAGTTCTAGAAGATTGTATAAGTTTGTTTCAAGTTTAGATACTATGTATATGCTTCTATGAAATCATTGAATTCAATGTATTATCATGAAGTTATACAAGATTGTATAAGTTTGTTTCAAGTTTGGATACTATGTATATGCTTCTTTGAAATCATTGAATTCAAGCCATTGCAATTATGCAAGTATTGTTTATACAATTAGTGATGGTTTTGATAATATAAAAAAATCAAAATCGTGTTTGTCATTTTGTTATTGTATTTAATTATGATGTTGAACTATTGCATATATGTGATCCACTTCATGTGGCATTTATTCTCGATATTTCTTTGTGTATGGAGGAACTAAGAGGCATAATCTCATTGTCTATGATCATATCTTTATTAAGTAAATAATGTCATCATTTAACAACTTGCACTAGCATGTGTATCTCATGATCATGATTCAATAATTCAAAATTGTACATAAGCAATTATCGGAGTGGTATGCAATAGGTATTTACTGTTGCATCAAAATTGTGCCCATGGAATTTCCATATGCTTCCACTTCAATCTCGAACACTTGTTGAATTCCAAGAAATGCAAGAAAAAATGTAGGGGGCAAAACAAAGCATTTTGGCTCTCGTTTGTTCATCTTCTATATATTACATTAATTTATAGAAATCATGTAAGAGGAAGAGAGAGTTGTAAAAGATAATCCATCATGACTATTGGTATTTTCTATGTCAATCTATTAAGCTACTCAACCATGCCAAAGTGGCCACGCTAATTTTAGTTGTGAGTGTTTACAATGAAATCAATGTGTTATCTTGTGCGACCAGTGTCTTTTGTGTGACCAAGTTACAACATTGGATTACATGACAAGAACATTAGTGTGGTTGTAAGTCACTTTAATTTGCACAAATCACAATGAGTGCAATGTACATATTACATAGATTCCATTGTTTTATTCCACACCTCTATGTCCATTCATAAGCAAATTCAAGTGGAATTTGTTTTTAAGATAAATTCAATAAAAAAAATTGAAATTTTTTAAGATGACATTGACTAAAAGTAAACCTTTTCTCTTTTTTTTTTTTAATGAATTAAACATAATAATCACTTAATTAAAATAACTAATTGCAATATTATTTTTGTTAAAAAAAATGATATGAAGTTGAACTATTACCTTTGTTCAAGCTAAGTAATTTAATTATGAAGAGGGCTTTACTATTTTAGTAATTAGTTTTGAAGACAAAGCTTCGTAATGGAAAGGGGATGTTGTAACCTTAACCTCAACATTTTTATTTTGCTTTATACTTTATGTAAATTAATTACTTTATATTTTACATAAAAAGCTTTTCTTTCTTTTATATCTTATACTATTTTAACAAGCCATAAAACTCAAATTTTTTTTAGTGAAATAGAATTAGTTTTTTAAGAGATATTTTCACTATCTCTATATGCACTTATTTTGTGATAATTTGAATAACTTATATAACTACAAAATATATGTTTTTCATTTTTACATTCTTATAATCTCTTATAAAAGATTAATGTGTAATATTTAAAAAAAAAAAAAACTTTATTTTTTTCCTTTCTAAAATAAGAATAATAAACAACTTAATATGTCTATCTTGTAATGTTCTGAAATAATTTTTACAACTATAATATCACATTTCCTTATTTCCTTCTCTTTTACAATTTGAAGGTGGATGACATGTTCTTCCTTTTTAAGTTCCCTTTTACAACTGTGAGATGAAGGAGATCTCCTTCCCTTTTACAACTTTGAGGTGGAGGATATCTCCATGTATGTATCATATATAAAATAAAATAAAAATAATACTAATACATAAAATGTATANTATATATATATATATATATATATATATATATATATATATATATATAATTATCATAATCAAGTGGGTTAGTTCTAGTGGTTGAGTATTGTGAATTACAAGCAAGAGGTCACAGGTCTGAGTCCTCTATTAGACCTCACTCAATGTCCCCATCTAATTAAATTGCCAAAAATGCAACCAATAAATTTAGAGATTTCTAAAAATAATCCAAATCTTCACTAATATGTTATCATTAGAAGATCAATCTATATCTATACTAATATATACAGTGTGAGTGGGCCTAATGATTAAGAACATGTGTTTCTTCCTAAAAGGTTACAAGTTCAAATCCAGAAGGGGGTAGAGTATGTGCTGGGCAGATGACCTTAAAAATAGATTATTATTATTATTATTCTTATTAATAATATAGGAGATAAAAAAATATTAATATAGGAAACAAATAAAAATTAAAGATTAACAAGGATCTTTATATTAAAAAAAAGTTGTGCTTCACTCAACATGGCTATTGAATTCTTATAAGTACAGTGCAATCAATTGGAAATACTCCTACACTTGAGCAAAGGGTTTCTTTTTTCAAGTAGAGTAGGACATTGTAATAAATAAATAAATAGAATAGTAAAGAAAAAAATAAGTCTAGTTGTGAAAACTAGGTAATTGGGGCAACTAGACATGAATCTTGCTTGAAAACCAAGACTCGTGGAGGAAAGATTCACAATAAGCTATGTAATTTTATGTTGGTTCAAATCTTGTATTGTATTCTTCAAATAATTTATGTTTTGCACTTGCATTGGATGATGTGGAATTCCTTAAGGTCCACCTTCCAATGAATCTTGTACCATCAACATCAACACAACATCTGGGAACATGGTTAGAGTCATTTGTAGTACCTTGGAGTTTACATGCCTCAATGATATACTTCCTCGTTAAAGACAAGGGGATACATCGATGTCTCTTGATCCTCAGAAGCTTCAGGGGACTCACCATCAACACATCTATTCCTACCTACTTAGTTGCACTCTAGTATCTTGACGTTCATTGACATCACCGATGAGTGCTCTCACGTTGGTTAATAGTTTCCATTATTGATTGGTAATCCAATGAAGTTTTTCCATGTTCAACTTCAATAACATTCATTCACATGGACTAACTTGTACATACATACAGATAAATGATGAAGACTATATGTTTCCATGGTATCAACAAAAGCTTGCAGGGGTTTGTTTCCTCATAGCAACATGTTCCAATAGAAGAATTACACTCAGTCTTAAGAAGTTTGCATGAGGGCATGGAAACCCTTGGGTTTGGGAGAGATCTTCATATCCCTTCCATATCTTCAGATTCTTGGCAGCATCTCTATCATTTTTGATTCATCTCAACCATTTTTTCCTTCCTTCAACATGTTTCAGTTCAACCGCTTTCAATAGATTCATCTCTCATCATCTTCAATTATCTCTCATATTCTCAACAGTTCTTGGCCTTGATCACCCTCATCTTCAACATTCAGCTAGCATACATCAGCACCACACAAGATCAACAACATATGAAAGGTAACTTGAGGTAAAATAGGTATACATATCTTTAATTTATTAAGAATTTGGAAAATGATGCATAACCACTCCACATTCCACTACACACAAAGTACCATCACCACTACTTAGTAACCTTCTGTTTTCACTCCATCATTCATAATAAAATATATAATCTAATCATAAGACCAAGCAATGAAAAGTAAATCTGTGTAATACAAGTACAAATACAAAGCAACAACCATAGTGTCTTTTGCTTGAACATCGTGAAACATTCCTAAGTCATCTGAATGTTCTAAACAAGAGGATGAGTCATTGTTGCATATTCAAGCAAAGAACCACAAGTAAATAATGGTCTTAAGATGAAAGTCTACATAGAATAAGATATACTTTGAGTATCAAATTTAACCTTCTTTGTTTGAGATAAGATTAAAAAACACATTTTTTAAAAGTCATTCTTCATTACAATGAACTTGCCCCTAAATAATATTAAACATTTTTAACTCCAATTGAATAATTTAACAAAATCCTCATGAGTGTATTCAATCAATAAAGTGGAACATGCCTTATGAAGTCTACATATGTTTATTACATTTACAATTTCTTCATCAACTGCAACTATACAAATAAAAAAATAAAATTATTGAAGAACGTTAATGTTAATAATGTGATTTTTTTTTAAATTTTTGTAGTTGTAAACACCGAGAAAAAAACCCACCAGAGTTTATCAATAGACGGTAGATCTTTACCAACTATAATAGTGTTTTTATGTACGTCTTCGAAATGAAATTTACATACAAACAATTCCTAAACTCATCTGCTTCTTCATAAGTAGGTACATGAATTCCATTCAAAAATGGGAAAGCCAACACATAGTTATGTTGTTGTTGCTCCTCATTTTTGGTATCAATTTGAACAACAATAGAAAATTCCACTCCATATAATCATGCTCGCCTCTTCCTATGAATCTAAGTCAACCAAACTTGCAGGAAAGTGGATATCCATAACCAGATGGTATGATAAACTTGTACCCTTGCTTGCCATTATTTTCTTCATACTTCCTAGCTGGGTCAATAACATCCTTTGGTACACTTCTTTACTGCTCCCATGATATGACAGTTGGATCACATATCATTTTTTTTTTATGTTGTTGTTGCTCCTCATTTTTGGTATCAATTTGAACAACAATAGAAAATTCCACTCCATATAATCATGCTCGCCTCTTYCTATGAATCTAAGTCAACCAAACTTGCAGGAAAGTGGATATCCATAACCAGATGGTATGATAAACTTGTACCCTTGCTTGCCATTATTTTCTTCATACTTCCTAGCTGGGTCAATAACATCCTTTGGTACACTTCTTTACTGCTTCCATGATATGATAGTTGGATCACATATCATTTTTTTTTTTAATTTAACAATAATTCTTCATAGACTTATTTTGCTTGATTAAAGATGAAAAGAAAATAAAATAAGGTTGAGGTTACGATTGCAATTTTCCCACATTGTTTGAATGATGGCTTGTTTTATTTTGTCTTGTGAAGATGCTCACATAAGCTTTAATAGTCTACTTCAGCCATAAAATTGCATACAATATATTTATTCTACCCATCAAATCCTATTACAGAGATGTATTCATTCAAACAGTTGTACAACAAATGTTTAATTATATACGTTGGAGATATGTCGAAAAACCAATTCATGAGAGAGCTTATAAAAAAATCATCAGTTGTCACATTCTTTTTCATATTTTTTAATGTAATTGTAGAACTAGTATGACTTGTGTCCATCCATTCACCATAAGAGAGAAAAGGCAAGGAAATCACTGGTTTAATACATTCATCTCTAAGTTCCATATACCAAATTCCCCTTCTTTTTTGTTGTGTGTGGCGGTCTGACCTGAGTCCTTCTAGAAGCAAAATTGCACTTGGGAAAGAAAGTAAGTTGAACCTATGCCTTTAGCACTCAATCATGTTTGTCACTGTAGGTTAAATATATAGTGAAAATTTTTATGCTATTTGGATGAGCTGAATGAAGAAATTTTGTAAGGAAACTTGTTGACCTACCGCTGGAAAATATGTTAAAGGGAACTGCCCATTCTTCTACCATGCCTATCCATGGACTATAGGTTGAAATGAAGACCATGTACATTACAAAATACAAAGAAGCAATACACTAGCATTTAAGTGGAAATTGGGTACATAAACTTTATTGGCTTCACATTTTACGTGGATTTTTTTGCTCATCTTCAATGTTGTCTGTTTATGCTACTTTCATGCCAATCATTATTTCTTATTAATTCAAGAGTACTTGTTTTTCACCTACACTATTGCAACATGTCGTTCATTTTTTTTTATTGTTTTTAAAGGTTTATTCTCCATTTTTTAATTGTTTTTAAAGGTTTCTTCTCCATAGAATGTTGGAGAATGTGAACATGAGAAAATTAATATAGGAGTTTCCTCCCTTAAAAACGACAAATCAACATTGAAGGCGAATTATTACAGGTAACTCAAAACTAGATATTTGAAACTAAATATTAATGAGAAGTTAAGGTGATATGACACACATATGAGGAAAACAATGCTTGCAAGTAGAGTGGATAGCATTATTCTTATTGCAAAATTAAATGTAGGACAACACATATTTGGGATTAATATCTTTGTGACAATTCTTGAGCTTGCAATATTTATAATATGTTTTGTTGAAGGTATTTTTTATTGCTTAAATATCTTCATTAGTTTAGGTCACTATTATGAGCAAAATAATAAGTGTAATCACAATTTTGGGAGCATTATTCATAACATGTTACAACTCCACTTTCTGGAAATTCCCTGGATCTTTATTCCATGTTCACAACAAAGTAAAAGAACAAATTCTCTTTAAGATAATGCCTAAAATACTTTCATCTTCAATGAAATACTACATATTTGTAAGCAACCTCATTGTGCCCCACATCAAGAAACCTTCCAAAGGAAAGTGCATTCTTCCAATTTCTCAAGTCTCCTCTTCCCTTAGTTCAAGGGCATGGAATTGAACCGGAGAGTCGGGAAAGGCCTTTTTGTATTATTTTTTTCCTATTCAAATGCAAAGAACTAAGTATCATAAAAAGTATTCATCTAAATTCTTATATCAATGTTATTTTCAGGTTCTTGAGTCTGAGGATTTACACTCTCTCTTTTTAAATTGAAAAATATTTTTACCAATTGTGGGAGGAGATCATCAAAATAATGGATCGACATCTAATGAGATGTTTTTAATTTCAATACTTTTATGATTCATGTTATCGCACATATTGTAGATTGGGAAAATCCCAACCTAAACCACAAAGGTGTGCTAAATATGGGAGTATCTACCCACTGCCACCTTGGATAAACACTCCCCTCACTTTAGTGATGATAAAATCACCACAAGGGGGGAATCCTGAGTGGCCCTATGGGGATTGCAATGGAAAAAGAAAAGAGATGAAGGATTCCCCTATAGATCACAATCAAGAGTGGAAATGAGGCTTAAGAATGAGTCTTGTGATATGATGAGTGGTTTCCAAAGTAACGTGTCTACAAAACAATGTCAAACCTACCCGAAACAAGACAATATATGATAATAGAAGCCTCAAAATTAATGGGGATGCAAAAGTAACATATATATATATATATATATATATATATATATATATATATATATATATATATATATATATATAAGGAGTAAACAAGTTATGATAGTTGCAACATTAACCATCAAAATCAAATGCAATATGTTGGAAATAAAGCTAGCAATGAGTAGACAATTTTCCAATGATTAGAGCAAGACTTTGATAACAATTTAAGGGTTGTTAGTAAGTGTTATCAACAAGATTTGTAACAGCCTTATGGATGTAGCAAACTTTTTCTACTGAAACAAATTCGAGCCACTAAAATCCACAAACAATCCACCCAAACAATATCAATTAACTAGTAGATCAATTATGGCAACTTGAAAGCAAATTTTAGCGGTAGAAGAGTAAAAGAATGAAAGAGGATGAGTTTGTTGCAACCCTAATTCATGTAGCATAAATTTGATTACAACAATGAGATCACTTGGATAATCAAGACGCCCTTAGGGCACAATGTAGCTTAAAGCATGTAAAATCAAATTCCAAACTTAAGCAATTCAATCTCCTTGATATCATGTTTACCAATGCATAATATTCAATCTCCAATGCAAGTAGATTAGTGCCTTAACTACTGGGTTATGGGGTATCTTGTTTATGAGCTAGGGTAGCGCTAGCCTTCCTTCACCAATAGACAAGTATTCCATCCAAAATGCACCAAAGAAGAGAGAGATAGAATTGTCCAATTAGGGCAAAAATTTCATCCAAGAGAGTATGTAACTCTCAAAAACATGATGATAAAATGAAAGTGATGTGACCTCTATTTATATGAGGTCACCTAAAGCCAATTTGTCTGATTTTAAAAAGTCAACAACAAATTAGAAGACGTCGATGTCCTCTATTTTCCCTTTACAACTTAAAAATATAAAATTACATAAAATAAAGCCCTTAGAAGGGTGACGTCATGCCCTAAAGAGTGACGTTAGGCCTAAAAAGTGAGACGTTGATCCTCTAGATGCAATTCATTGGGCCTCCAAAGGCCATGTGTCCATTTCTCATCCTCTGGAGTTTCATGTCATGCATATTCATTCTTGAAACCACATCATCTCTCTTCTAGAACCATCAAGCCCATCAAACCCTGGCTTCTCTCATGACATCAAAGTCTTGGAAGGTGGCATCTTGGGCCTCCAAAGGCCAATGTATAAGTGGAAGGGGTTACCATTTCATCACCTAGTGGTGTCCAAGTGCCTCCAAAGGCAATGTCCATGATCTCAAGTGTGCAATAGCTTTGGGGTGCATCATCCATTATGTGGGCTTCAAGCCCCTATGAAGGTCCAAGTGACCTAGTCCCTCCATGGAAAAGCTTTCACCTAGAAAGGTCCTACAAAGACAAACAAGTACACCCTCCAAGGGTCCACAACTCACATGTATCATGCCAAGTAATCCATATTTAATAAAAGAACCACCCAAACATGTGCATCAAATCCCCCCTTTTCAAAATAAACAAATGCTCAAAGACCTTTTACAACTTGCCAAATTTAAGCGTGGGAGGGTTGTCATGGTGCCCTATTGGGTAAATAATTCCCCAAGTCAAGGAGTGTTTCCCAAGAAGATGTTAAGAACCAAATATCAATAGAGGATAGAAAAACCTTAGAAAAAGTACTCAACGCCTTGAAAAAAAGAGAAATTCATATAATAAGCCTCTTCGAGGGGGCAACCTCCTTATGCCCACATAAATGTACAATTCCAAGATGATTCCAAATGAAAATGTCTCCTTGGTATATATAGGAGACTAGGAGGTATAATTACAACTAATAAAGCCGACATAAATAAAATAACATTACTAATGTAATATGCCCCAATTAAGGGGTAATGAGTCAATATTAGGGCTTAACAGAAGACCCTCTCTAAGTCGTATAAAATAGTATGAGGTGGATAGGGGTATGACTTTTGGGCGTGGGATTTCTTGACATACAAGGGCTCATATTGTCTCATTTATGGGTGCCTTTGTAGAGGGTGTGTTGCATCCTTGTTTGCAATGCAACATTTTTCCAAGCCTTTTATTTGTCATTAATTGATTATGGTCCAAAGAATTGAGTGCTATGTGAAATGGAAAGTAAAGAGCACCACAATGCCACTTGAAGCGAAGAACACACAGAGTGTCATGTGCAAGGAAAGTAAAAGACACCGCAAAATGCATTCCCTCAACAAGCGGGAAATTTATTAATTATGTGTTTTATTTTACAGGTCCTTGATTTTTATGGAGAAGCGTTTCATTGCTCTTAGGACCTTAGGGAAAGCATCTAAAGGATAATATATGGATTTTTACCTTTTTCCAACTACAAACCTATGGGTCTTTATCCCCTTCTTCCCATGAAATGAGGTACAAGCACTTCTTGGGTTAATACGTCCGAAAACCCAAAAAAGGAGGAGATAGAGGGGAATAAGTGTGAAAGGTGGAAAGTATGGATGGGAAATATACGATGACCCTTCAAGGAGACCCCCTAGTAGCAACCATTTTCCTGAGGGTGACCCACTTACTAGGACATGTCAACCACCAAGGTGAAATTAGGCAAAAGGCATAATTCCCAAGTAAACGTTTTCAAAATCAAGAAAGGATCCTTTGCAACATGTTCAAATGCTTCAATTATTAAAAAGACACTTACCACAAGACTGGACTTGTTACCTCATGAAGCAAGACATGTTGTCCTCTATGGGCCAAGATGGTGTGGTGGATGTTGTTGCTGCCAATAAGTGGTGATGTGTGGTAAGAAGAGGGACTATGTCCACTCATCTAGCTCTCAGAACTCTGTGTCTTCAACCTGCAGGTCTCAATGCATCATCTTCTTAGTTACACATGGGAATGGGGGGTAACAATTCCAATTAACACCATGCATTTCATTGGTAAAGTAGTTGTGAAAGTTAGATGGAGTCATCTATCCGATTTCATTTTCATATTAATTTGTTTTTTAATAATTTTAATTGTAATGTATATTTTATAAAATAATAATTTATAATTGTTATTTATATGATAATATAATTTGTTTTTAATGATTTAGTTTAAAAAATTAGTATAATATGGTGTTGTTAATATTGTTGTATATATGACTAATTTTATAAACACATTTTTAAAAAGCTTAATGTAATTTGTGTTTTATATATTTAATTAATAATTTTTATTATTTATATCATGATATAAGTTTTTGTTTTATTTTAAATGTTAATTAGGTATAGTTTAAATGGTTATTTAATTTATTTGAATTCAAATCTCATTTGATAATGGATAAACTATTGTGAGGTAAAGACATTGATGATTTTAGTCAAGGTTTATACGCCATTTCATACCCCTTACATAACAATTTACCAGTATCTTTTCTTGTTCACACATATCATTATGATTATGTCAGGAGCATAAATAATATAAACCATGTGGGATCGTATTCTTAGGCACAAATTTCACATTGACTATGTTCGACGAGAACCATCTTCAGACCGAAGGGAAAGTTTCCTCTTTAGGGGTCAATGCAACAAAAAATTGTGTGTTTAGAATATATATATGGATTAATATTATTTTAAATTATTAGTGGGATTGACACCACATGTGACATACGAGGCTTACAACCATCCAAAATTATTTGTGTAGGCAAACATTTCAATTGACCTTTCAGAACTTTTCAAAAATCTTAATCGGAATATTGAACACTTTAAATTTTTTTCTTTTCCTTTGAAATATTGAATTAGATAAATTAGATTTTGGGATTACTCTTTAGATTTTAAAATGTCTTTACTTTAGATTTCAAAATGGCATCTAATCATGTATTATTATTATTCTTTTTCTTTTTAAAACAAACATGTCTACGCCTCTATAATAGAATAGACACATAAAGAACCCACCTATAATAATTCATTGGTGCATTCTTATCTTGTATTTTAAAATTTCAACTCAAATTTATTCATTGCACACAACTCATTCATATCAAAGTGGAGTAGATAGAAAGTATCTAAACACATGCATTTTTTTCAAAATGAACATGTTTCAAATTATGGTAGAAGGTCATCATCAAAATAGGGGTCCACTTTTCAAATAAGATAATTATAATTGCAATATCTTTATAGTTCTCATTAACAACATTACTATGAAAACCTTCTTTGTTTACTTCTTCATTCCATTCAGCCTTTTAGGGGTATTCTAGTTTATTACGCCGAAAGGCGTACACCTATTGACAATGGGCACATTTAATATGTTTTTAGTACTTAATCAGTTTTGTATGGACAAGATTAAATATTGTTGGAATATTCTTAGTCGTCCCAATAAATCAATGGTTGTGATTTCAACCACTAACTTCCTCACTATTATAAAGACATCCGTTTACATGTTTATTTTTTTACTTTTACTTGATCATATTTAAAATTTACTATGATGGCTAGCTAATTGCCACCTCTGAATGATTAATGTTTCATTTTCTAAAGAGCCCAAATTTACCAGCCACGATTTTTACTCCAACTATTATTTATTGGGCAGAATTTTCTTGCTTGAAGCTCTTACCGCGTCGTATTACCGCGTCAGTTATTTAATGCACAGGGTTCTGCGGTTATTTAATGAAGGATTCAAACGGCACGGTGCCAAGCAACGCAAGTTGCCCGAGCCCTCAAGAGGTCGTAGATCGATAGGCGAGACAGAATGTCATGCAGAATTGCTTCAGGGAGGCAGTTCAATAGCCATTCCGTGGATCCATCAACGCGTTGTTTCTTGACATCGTTGGTCTCACCGGGTTGGGATGGGACTTCTTCCGTTTGAAAAACACTT
>ML789221.1:321874-333866 GCA_009831015.1 Picea engelmannii | reverse complement strand
AGTTGTCACACCTTACCCTTAGGTTTAGTACATCCTCTTCACTACGTGGGTAACAATCGGATGTGCCATAGTTCTCTTTGAATAGGTCAATTGCCCAACTCTTGGGATATTTAGTTTAAATGATTACAAGAAGGCATGCTTCTAGGGTTTCTGAAGCTACGAGACTTTTGCTGTCAATATCTCTGATATTGCCGAAACTTTGATGCATCCATGAGATCCTTCTCACGCTCTCTTTCTCATAATAGATCTTCAATCATGCTCACGAGATCTTCACCAAAACGTGCTCTACAAAAGATATTCTCATAAGAAGCTCTCCATTGATCCACACAAAGGATATATATGCAAGATACCATTTCTATCTTATTTATACTTTCATTCTCTAGGTCACTTAACCCATTTCTAGGTCACTTAACCCATTTTCCTTATTTTAGGGTTAACCACTTTCCATAATTAGAAAGTTCTCCATTACTTTATCATTTAAATATTCCTTCTTGATTTTGTCACCTCACTTAATCATTTAAATAATCTTCTTGACTTAGTTGCTTTAATTTATCATTTAAATAATGATTTCTTCTTTTAAGGCACTTTGACTTCTTTGACCTTGGGGGCTTCAAGCCTTCATATGAGGGTCCTTCAACTTCGTAGGGCCATAACTCTCAAACCATGAGGAGTTATGTGACATTCCACATATCACCATAAATGGCATGACAAGCACTATCCATCTAGAATAGTTTCACCAACAAATTCATTGATCTTCATGTCATTATTCCACATACAAGCATGGGTCCTCTAACCGTACTTCTAGGATAACTCAACTGCAAAGTGTCTTCCTGTGAGGGATTTCACCATTAGGGGACCACTTTGGATTTCATCCATTTGTGCACCTTATCAACCATGATAAGACTATAATGATTCATCAATCCAACACTGCATCATATAAACCACATCAATCCATATTCATCTATGCATTATGTATCAATGATAACTCATTGATCCATCTTCATCAATATACTAAGATCAAACCTTTGAACTTTGACATCATTCAATCATCCTTTGGAATCAATCGAACAATCAATCATTTGACATCAATCACTTGACATCAATCAATGACATCAATCAATCAAACCATTGGCATCAATGACAACATGATCCAACATTATCAACATGTAACCAATATATACCTCAAACCATGTGTCTTAAGTATGTGCCAAAAACCATAAACCATGTATCAAGAGATACCATCAAACATGTTCCATATCACTCATATACCATATATGCCAAGTATCCAAGATTTGTTTCTAACAATGTATCATACCATCACCAAGGTGTACCATGCATAATCGCTACCATGACATGCCTCAAGCATGTACCATAACAACATAAGCATAAGCCTTAAAACTAACACATAATCTTACCTCTGATCCTATAAACACCCTGTTGTATCAGATAACAGATGATTAAACCAACTTGGGCATCAACAACCTGGTACAAGCATCACTTCACACCCTTTCACAAGATTTTCACAGATCCGCTACTTTCTCTTTTGCTACCTACGGATATCCACGCTTTTATCCACTACAACCCACGTAAATCCACACTCTTCTGACTTGTAACCTGTATATACCTCATAAACTAGGGTTAATCACATTTTCTGCAACTCTGAGACTTTCACCTTCAACCTTCCTTCACAACATCAGACTTGTTACCTTAGATTCAACCTTAGATTCGCTAACAGACCAAAATTTCTTCACAAGATAGATAATCAAGAGAGTTGTGTGTGTCCTTATGAGAGACTTCTTGTGGTGTATTTATACTTCTTCAAAGTAACTTCATTCCTTACTTTAGGGTTTTCTTGTTACAACCACTCAGTTGACGATTAAAATCATAACGATGAGTTCTGCCCGCAAAGGATTGCTAAGCACTATCATTTATTTATGATAATAATATTTAACTAGTAGGTGGGACCCCCTTTATAGACTAGAGGCGCAAAGATAAACATGTTATGCTTATATGTTGTTGTTGTTCTGAGTTGCCTACACAGTCCTATACAATTGATGATGTAGTCTTGGTTTCATTTGATATGACAAATGGGTGGTTGATTCATTGTTGCTAAATGTTGTTGATATTTACTTGCGATACAGGGCAATTCTATGGATATGAGGACTATGTTGTTTACATGTTATATGTTATGTTATGTTATAACATTGATTAATTATCCATATATGATTTATGCAAAAGATAATTAAATGGAAGCTAGCTCAAAACAAAAAGGGAAAGGAACTATGGATAAGTCCTAAGGCCATGGTAGAAGGATTACATATAAACTTTAAATGAATATATAAATTGATACAAGTGGTGGACCTAGCTACTATACTATGAGATTTTGTTTAAAAGATTATATGGGAAGCACATATGGCAACGTTAACATATGTTATTATGGTGACATGTTTTGGGTGGTGCACTATACAATGGATATGGCATCGGATCTATACAATAGATATGGCATTGAATTATGCAATGGTTATGGTTTGAATTTAATGGTTGATGTTATGTTAATGGGTTGGCTCGTACATGAAATTGAATAGGGCCAGGTGAGGAAGTGACGTGCATTTACTGCACAGTACTCCAAACCACCCTCGAGCTCATCACCCTATCATAGTTGCATTGTTTCTTTGTTGGTTGTGGAAGCTCCACGATTTCAGGTTTCGAAGGGGAAAACTCAAGCCAACTCTTCATTGAATCGATTTTTCACAGGTATGTCTCTTTGATTTCCATCCATGATGGACTCTCTGTATTATGAATCAAATGGTGGCTCAAGATTGCATGGGTTCCATGTCTTTATTGAGTTTTCAACTCAGTATTCAATGTTGTTATGGGTTATGTGTGGTTACTGTGAAATGTTGGCATTTTGAAAGGAAGAAATGGGTGTTATTGATTGAAAAGTCCGCGCATTGGTTATTGGTTTAAAACAAAATGGTGGTCAACTTGGGGTTGATTCTCGTTCTCTGTGAAATAATGTCAATAGTGCAACAATTTTTGAGTTTTATTCACATGTGGTTTTACCACCAGTCTGGGTTTCAGTTGTGGTCAACCCTTTTTCATCTTGGATTGTTGTCATTCATTCTCCAGGTTGCAATGCAACTGTCGACAATGGAGTGGTTCTTTTTGGCTAAGCCCCAAGATATTGTTTGTATGGCTTATTCTTTACTGTCATTTCACTGAAAACTTTCCACATTCCAATCTTGTTTTGCCCAAAATGTTTAATGGATGCCTGTGTAAGTATTCAATGGATACAACTTGCACTCTGGAATTCTTTTCATGAGAGTTTTCACACCTGCTCCTCTCATCTCTGTTATAATGACCAATTGTTATGTTGTGAATCCTCTTTGTCAATTATTTTTCAAAAGTTATCGACCTCTTGGGTGTTGGGAAGAGACACAGTCTCTCTGTGTTTTCAAGGATTCTTTATTGTTAAATTAACCCTCGTTTCCTCTCTGCAATAAAGTTTTAGAGGCATCTGTGTGTTCCTAGGTTATTGATCTCGAATTTCCTTATTTCCACTCGAGCATTCTCTTTATGGTTCTATCAATATCTCAGGGTTATAAGTTGAAAGACAGTGGTGTTTTAAAAGAGAACGACTCTTCGTTCTTCCAAGATTATATTTGTTACTTGTGGTTGCTTCTCGATGGTAAACTCTTGAGGATGTAAACGATTATGAGCTCTATGTGTTTTCAAAGATTAAACACACCCTCATTCCCTCACTATAGTAAATTTATTGAACGAGACTTGGTTCTGGTTCTATTGAGCACGATTTGGTTATCGAGTCTGATTTATTCTGTTTCTCCTCGAGCATGTTTGGTTCTATCAAGATTTTGGTTTGCCAGTTTAATGATCGTGGTAATTATAAATTGCACGGGCTTTGTCACTTCAAAGACCATCTCTTGTTCAAATCTCTATGTTTCCTCTCTATGATAAATTTGTTTGAACAGAAAGAAAAGTATGGTTACCTACAACCTGAGAGCTTTCCTTCTAGTCGATTGTGGTATTTTTTACTCTGTTAAATACTAGCATGATCATGATTCTATCAAAGTTTAAAAGAGATACCCATGTGTCATTATGGTTCTGTCCTCTTCATACATCTTATGGGAATCACCATGCATATTATGATTGTTATAAAATGAAGTCTGTAAATATTAATGCACACTGATATCAAGCTCATGGCTACATATTTTGGGTTGATTGTTGTTTTCGAATCAAGATTATGTCAATTACAATGTCGAAGACCTGTGTGTATGATGGATTAATTAAACGTGCTTTGGTTCTGTCCAGATTTAAAAATGAACCTGTGTGTGATTAAATCGGGCCCAATTTTCGTTTGATGACAATTGATTATTGATTTTTAATCCTGGGTCTATTATTTTTTGACTGCCAGGGATGGATATTGGATATAGAAAATGGAATCACTGTGCATATTATGGTTGTTTTTAAAAGAAGAGATCAACATTAGAGCATGCAGTACTATGGAATTGGAAATGTTTGTATAGTCATTATATAGAATACACATATTGGTATAGATTGAAGATTTCTGGGAAATTAAATTGTTTTATTGAAGACAATAAGCAATTTGTATGCAATTGAGGAACAATTAAATGTTTTTGGTCTTGGAAGTGGGTGCTTTTGGATTGAATTTGAAACATAGTTATGATAATTGATTGATTTAATTTATTTTATGAACAATATCCATTTTAATTCCCTCCCATTTTCTCACTTTTTCACTCATTATAAATCCCCTCGTGATCCCAAATTCATTTTGCACAAATTTAAATTAAAACTCTGTATGGCAGTGATAAAAAATGACACAGAGATAGATGACAATTGATATATTTTGATATTGTTTGCACAGTCAGTTATTTGATGAAGTGTCGAGCAATAATTGTGTTCTTATTCTCTGTCATGATATCACTTTTTTGCTTATTACAATCCCCCAGATATCCCATGAACCCTATTTCACCCCCTGCTCATGTGACAATTATTAAATAAAATTTATGGATTGGATTGCATGGATCTTATGTTAATTGATGAACCAAACTTTGTTTCATATTAAGAGAATGTCATGTATGGTCTGTTAAGTTTAGATACATGAAAATAGGGTGTTGATATTACTTTTATTAGGGTTTGTGTTTGTGTCCATGTTATTCTCATATTCATGGATGAATCAACAATAAAAAATCAATTAAAATGAGATGTAAGTTCTAAATGCTTTTATGTATTATATATTTTATTAAATATGATTTAATAATGTTTTGTAAATTTTAATTTTTTTTAATAGAGTAATTTAATTTTGTAATAAATAGTTTTTTTCTTTACCATGATTTAATAAATATGGTAAATTTTTTAAACATGAGCATAATTTTTTACTAGGTTTGTTTGTGATAGAACAATGTCATTAAGATTTTGTCCAATTATTAATTGATCCAAAATGTTAAAATTCTAAATGGATAAAAACTCTAGCTTTGTATTGACAAATTCAGAAAAGTTTGTGACAAGATTGGACAACTCTTATTGATGGAGGACTAGTGCATGAGAGATCTCCAATTTCTATAATAATTCACATAGAAACAAAATTTATTTTAAAATAACATTCACATGGAAACAAAATTTAATTTAAAATAACATTCACAAGTAAATATTTATGAGTCTTTACCAATTCATAATGTGTTGTAACCACCTCAAATACCTAGATTACTTATTTATACAATATTGCTTTGCTCAATAATTGTAGATATATCATCTAAGTAGAATTATAAGTATTTTGCACATAACTTCATGCAGGTTATTTTTTTTTGAAAATAAGAATCCATTCACAAGTGTTGTAGCTTTTAAAGCCATGTGACTCTTTCATATTTGGAAAGACATGTACCTGGACACTGAAAAAAAGAAGTTATTAGTTAAGCTTACTTTCACAAAATATTTTCAGACAGGGTGGTTTGATGGTGCATCACAACAAAATGGATCTCTCAGTGGTGCAGGGGGGCTGACAAATGTCAGTCAAAACTCTACTTACATGTGGACTCTCTGATGCGGCCCAGGCACCAACACAAGGGTGAAACTTCTGGGAGCCTGGGCAACCCTTCTCTTGGCTTCTAGGCTAAACATAGATAGCCTTTCATTTGATCGGGGATTCCAAAGTTATCATAGATTGGCTAAATCATTAGGGCAAACTACAAACCATCACACTCTTGTCTTGTAAAGATAGAATCCGATCGCTCATGCGCCATTTCAAGAAACTATCTTTCACACACACACCTCTCGAGAGTATAACAAGGAAGCATATATTTTATCAAAGACTGCCTTACACAACTCTATTTCAACCATTGGTTCGATGGTTATGAGGGACCCACTCATACTATACATATTTTTTAGGACGAAAGACACACTTTGTCTGCGATCTTCAACATCATTTGCAAAGACTTTTTCTCTTTTTTCTTCATAATTTCTCTTCTCACTCTCTTAAGATCTGATGTATCTTTTCGATTGTCTTCTCCTTCTTAGAATCCGATCGCACTCTGCCGATATACTTGATGTGAGAACACATTATATTTTTTATAATATAATTGAGAAATGTTTTCTACTGAAAAAAAAAAAGGTTTAAAAATTGCTCATTCTTTATATCATCTACCTTTGATTATAACTAACTATCCCAATAGTTGAGGGGCAATAGCTTATGATCGTAATATTTCTTTAGAGTTGTGGGAGCTTGACCTTCTGGGGGGCCTGTGTTGTGCTCTATTAAGCTGATCATTTCTTTAGAATTACTCTTACCGTTTTCAATGCCTTTTTTGAAATGATTCTCTTACGTGGTAATATTACGTGGTAAGAGCTTCACGTAGGAAAATCTCTCCCAGTAAATAACAGTTGGAGTAAAAATCATGGTAAATTTGGGCTCTTTAGAAAATGAAACTATATTTAATCTTGTCCATACAAAACTGATTAAGTACTAAAAACATATTAAATGTGCCCATTATCAATACGTGTACGCCTTTCGGCTTAATTATGTTAAATTATAAAACTAAAATTTAATAATAGCTAAATTATTTTAGTATTAACCATTATTAATTATTTTGATATAAACCATAACTAATTATTTTAATTAATTAAAATTTTAATATAAACCATAACTAATTATTTTAATTAATTAAAATTTTAATATAAACCATAACTAATTATTTTAATATAAATCATAACTAATTGTTTTAATTTTGATGTAAATGATAATTATAAAATTTTAGTAATAGTTAAATTATTTTAATATAAACCCTAAATACATCGTCGTGGCATTAAATGGAAAAATCACGGCTGCTTGAGTGGAGTTTTACATCCGACTTGTATTCAATGCCAATTCCTTCCTAAATTGAACGCTCTAGTGAATCATTGTATCGCTTATTTTTCTAAAGGGGGACGCCTGGACTACCTGAATTTGAATGATGAGAACCGCATTGAGATTTATGATAACGGGCACAGGAACGTGGGCACACAAGGTGAAATCCAAGAATTGAGCGATAGCCGGAGATTATGCAACAAAGAGTCACGATGGTAGCTACAGCGAGCAACAAAGTGTTTTTCAAACGGAAGAAGTCCCATCCCAACCCGGTGAGACCAACGATGTCAAGAAACAACGCGTTGATGGATCCACGGAATGGCTATTGAACTGCCTCCCTGAAGCAATTCTGCATGACATTCTGTCTCGCCTATCGATCTACGACCTCTTGAGGGCTCGGGCAACTTGCGTTGCTTGGCACCGTGCCGTTTGAATCCTTCATTAAATAACCGCAGAACCCTGTGCATTAAATAACTGACGCGGTAATACGACGCGGTAAGAGCTTCAAGCAAGAAAATTCTGCCCAATAAATAATAGTTGGAGTAAAAATCGTGGCTGGTAAATTTGGGCTCTTTAGAAAATGAAACATTAATCATTCAGAGGTGGCAATTAGCTAGCCATCATAGTAAATTTTAAATATGATCAAGTAAAAGTAAAAAAATAAACATGTAAACGGATGTCTTTATAATAGTGAGGAAGTTAGTGGTTGAAATCACAACCATTGATTTATTGGGACGACTAAGAATATTCCAACAATATTTAATCTTGTCCATACAAAACTGATTAAGTACTAAAAACATATTAAATGTGCCCATTGTCAATAGGTGTACGCCTTTCGGCGTAAGTATACACGGGCTGTAATGGGCTAGGCTACGTACATACGCGAGTTGTATGAAGACAGGATGCGTACAGTGGATAAAATCATGGAGATTTGTGTTTGAGCTAATGACTAGTTGTTGAAGACTGAAGCAGGTTCCAGATCTGCATTATATGGGCTTAGATCTGTCACTGAGACTCTGGTATGGTTACATTATTTTCTTAATGGGTACTATTGCTTATTTTGTTGTGAATGCTTACGGCATTCTTGGTATGGCTGTTGTGATGTGATTTGTGTTGGTTGATGGAGTGAGCAATACTCTTATGATTCAATGGTGATATGGTTGCTATGGTATACTTGTTGCTTATACATGATTGAGATAGTATTCATATTGATTGGTTGTGGAGCATGATTAAGCTATTGGAGAGCTTGGATGTGGTGTGACTGGCTAGTGGTCAGTTTGGACAGTGGAAGACAGAAGAAATTATGCTTGCAGGTTGCAGAGGATTTGAGTTTGGGATGAAAAGGATAAACCCTAATAGCTCAGAAGGTATATGCAGGTTGTTGTATATACTAGCCTTGTACATACGCAAGTTGTAGTGAGACAGGGCACGTACACACATGGGTTGCACTACTGACAGGTCGCGTACATGCGACAGATTGATATCTGTGGAGGATTGTTGCCTCATCTCAGTTTGTGCTGAGGATGTAAGTTGAGTCTTGCATTATAGAGCTGGTGCTCTTGTAGAGTTGTACTCTATTCACTTGTTGCTGATAAACCCCAAGGATTGTAATCTGTAATAAAAATAAAAATTGTACATACATATTGTGTTCATTGTGGTGATGACTTGTTGATGATATATTGTTAATATATGTTGCTCATATGTATTCACATCTAACAGGTTATAAATGATAGCAATAAGTAATGTGTTAATGGTGATTTCTAACTAATGTGTTTTGTGTAAGAGGGAAGTTTTGGTAAAAAGAGCCCCACACTCATTCATCCCCCCCTCTAAGTGTGGTAGGTGTGTCCAACAGATAATGTGATGGTCATGACTTAGGTATCTTGTTGAGGCATTGGTATATGCTTGAGGCAAATATTTGGTGTATGGTGTGAGACATATTCTATGGTACATGTTTGAGGTACATGCATTGGATGTTATGGTACATTGATTAGAAGCATATCTTGGCTATATTGGTATCTTGATATCTTTGTATCTTGGATATCTTGGAACTTCATTGATGATATCTTATGGTACATGGTGTATGTCATGATTGAGACATATCATGAGTGATATGGTACATTGTTTATGCATGAGATGGTATAGGTTTAATACAGGTTGATGTACTTGGTATGGTACTGGTTGATGTACATGGTCAATACATGATTTGGTATAGGATTGGTACACGATTTTGTATAGTTTTGGTACATGGTATGTTACAGGTTATGGTACATGGCTGAGACACACATCTTGTGATTGTATGTTGGTGATCTTGCTACATGCTTGGTAGAGGCATGTGTTGGTGATGTTGAGCATATGATTAAGAGGTGTTCTTAGTGATCGTGGATCTGGTTTCCTTGATGATTGAGCATCAACAGTGGTGACAGGTTGATGATGGTATATCAATGGCAGTGACAGGTTGGTTGATGTATTGGTGACATTGGCAGTGATAGTATCAGTGGTAGTGACAATGAGTCTACATTTATATTTCAGGGCGGTATGATGAGACAAGGAAAGGGGGTTGTAGCCTCCTTCCGGTTGGAGTCAGAGAATCAGGGAGTTGGAGCTTCGTTCAGGTTGGAGCCTGTAAACTAGGAGATTGGAGTCTTCTTCCAGTTGTAGCTAGTAAATCAAGGAGTTATAGCTTCGTTTAGGTTGGAGCCTGTAAATAGGGGGTTGGAGCCTCCATCCAATTGTAGCTGAAGAATTGGGAAGTTGGTGCTTCCAATGAATGTATTCTTGATATATATAAGAAAGCATTCTATGGTTTTCTCTCATTTGAGTTTCCACGTAAATTCTAGTGTATTGTGTATTTGATGTGATGTTTCTTATGATTATATGCTCATGATATATTGAATGCAATCATAAATGATACATTGATGACAATTTTTTGAATATTATTGATAAAGTTGAAGTTTATATATTGCGGTTAAAAGTGTTCATAATGATTCACCGCCCCCCCCCCCTCCCTTTTCTTAGTATTCCAACATAACTATAGTTAAAATCATATAATGTTATTTTTATGTTGTAATCATTTTATGTCATTATATAGTGTTTAACCATTTTTCAATATGAATTCTTTGTTGTTAAAAAACATGTTTACAAACTTGATTAAATGAATCAATCAATAATTGTCTTATTTGATTCATATTTTGATTCATATTTTTAACTAATTGCATTTTTTAAATTTAATGTTAAATATTTTTATTGAATTTTTCATTAATTTTGATAAAAAAAATAAAAAAATTTATAACAAAATTTGTATTCCTCCAATTTTATAAAGATTTAATATCGTGCATATTAAATCATGAAAACAATTTTACATCAATTGTTTTTATATCAATTAGTTTGATTAAATATACTATTAAATTTTGAAAACAGTTTTAAATTTTTATATTAAATATGCAATGAGATAAAAAAAAAATTGTCAACATTCTAAATAGTTGACAATTTAAAATGATAATAGTTAATAATAATAATCTTTCAAATAATGATAATATCTTTCATATATATTAATTCAAGAAACAATACCTTAACGATAATAGTTGTTAATGATGATGATGATTAACGTCCACTAAGACCTAATTCGTCTATCGGACCTTAAGAGGGTAAGTGATTACTTGTGATTCTTTAGAATTCTGTTTTTGTGATCGAAAAAGCATTAAGAGAAGCTTTCTAAGATCACCATACTTTTGTTGAGTTAAGAGGTTAGGAAGTTTGGTAGCGTGATCAATATTTTGAAAATGAGATATAATATGGGTATAGGCTGGACAATCTAAGAGAAAGTGTTTTTCATCTTAAACCTTCTTAGTGTCACAAAGGTGACACACTCTTTCATCCCATGGCATTTTAGGAATTGACCAACGCCTAGTTTCACTATGGAGCTCGTGAGAATTTTTTCTTATCTTAGCAATGATTGCTTTTTTCTTTACACTTGGAAAAACAAATAGATAATTTTGATCTTCTAGATTAGGGTTGATTACATCTTTATAATACCTTAATTTTCTTGTTTCCTCTAACTCTTTATCACACCAAATTTTTTCCTTAAATTTTGATTTGACGTTTTTTTTAATATTATCTTTATTCTGCAAAATGGTTTCTTCCATGATTCCCCAATAGTTTAGACAAGACCGAGCATCTTTATGCCATCCTCGCTTGAGTCGATGGTGGTTATGACTTGATTTTGAAGAAATTTTAGGTAGCCTCTTGTCTTCCATGTTGTTTAACTTGTTCATATACATTAGGTATCTAGTCATAGCCATGCTCTCAATGGGGGAAAGGCTTGTTTCTATGAGGAGGATGGGATAGGGCGTATTTCCTTTAATTTTGAGATTATAAGTTATAAAATTCTTTTGTATTTGCTCTATCTTTCTCCAGGATTCACAAGAGATACTACAGCCCCATACTTCACATCCATAAAGAATAACAGGTTTAACAAGAGTCTCAAAGAGGAGTTTCTTCTTATCCCAACTCCAAAGATTAGCTGATTTACAATTGTTTTCAAGCCCATAATAAGCTTTCCATCCCCCAATAATCCTTTTCTCAATGCTATAATTCCAATTGAGCTTGTGGTGA
>ML789221.1:311440-321789 GCA_009831015.1 Picea engelmannii | reverse complement strand
GGATTTAATAATCATGACCTTAGTCTTATCAGTATTAACAGTCATACCCATATTGGAGCAAAAATCCTTGAGGATTCTTAGTTGGTTTTCAAGATCATGGGGACTCCTTGCCATAAGAACGATATCATCGGAATAAAGAAGAATATTTATGACTATACCAGTGAGAGTAGGGTCGACACAAACTGCTTTTTCCAAGCATTCTTCTAACTTATCAATGTATATGCCAAAAAGGGTAGGGGACAAGGGACAACCTTGTTTGACTCCGATATTGCAGTTAATCTCTTTTGACCAGCCCTCAATGTTTTTAAACTTAGCAATAATGTTCTCATACATCCTTATTGCAGCATCCCTCAACTCGAGAGGCACTTTTATCTCTTCCAACCTATTCCAAAGGTTTTTCCTAGGAACCATGTAAAAAGTTTTTCTAAAGTCAACAAACCAACAAAAAAGATTGGTTTTAGTATTGCGGAACTTTTCTGCAATGATCCTAAAGGTAACAAGATGGTCCACAGTTGAATGATATCTCCTAAACCCAGCCTCACCTTTATCTCTTTTACCGTGACTTTCTAACCAATTGTTAATCTTCTTTTCCAAAATAATTCCATAAAGCTTGGCTAAAATCAGGCTAATCATAATGGTCCTATAATTAGAGGGAATGTTTTTATCCCCATTTTTAAAAATAGGAACAATGAGGCTTTGCATCCAAGGTTTAGGGAAGCCCTGCTTGACTACTAAATTGAAGAGCTTGTGTATGTGAGGGATAAGGATTGGCCCTCCGATTTTAAAAATTTCAGCTTGGTAGCCTTCAATGTCCTTAGCTTTCCCATTTGCGAGCCGCTTAACCCCAAACTCTATGTCATCTAAAGAAAATACTTCTTCCTTCTGTAGGGAAAATAGGAATGGTGTCCATGGCATTAGGGAACTCGTAAATATTTTTAAGGTAGGAATTACAGTCCGTTAAGGGAATCCTATTATTTTCTTTAGTATTGCATTTTAGAATTTGGCTCTAGAACTTCTTGGGATCCAACTTGTATAGTTGTGAAAGTTGTTCTTGCCTTTTATTGATATAGTATATTTTTTTCCTTTTAATTAGGGATTTGTACGTATTGATCTTATCGATTTTTAAGGGCTCATTAGAAGCATCCCTAATGTCTTTATCATTAGAATTTTACATTCTTTATCATACCAAGGGTTGGTTGTTATATTATTCTTTTTATGGGACACATCGAAAGAGAACTTGTTAATAGAAGTCAAGAGGGTAGTTGTAAAATTATGATAGAGTTCTTCAATGTTGTCCTTATAAGTTAGGAGGTTTAATTTACTATTTAAATCCTTTAAGAAAATGTCAACTTTACTTTTGTCAAAGCACAAATTCCTTTGATTATCATAATTTTCTTCAATGGTCCTCCTATGCATGGAGAATTTTAGAGTTAGGGTTAAAGGTTTATGATCAGAGTCAGGCTCATGGTCATTTAAAAGGTCAAAAGTTGTTATTTGGTTGGAAATGCAGATATCAGATATCACATAATCTACAACACTACTACCTAGCCCATGAATACAGGTCATTTGGTTGGAGTTTGGCCACTTCATTACTCCAGTGCAAATTATTAGGTCTTGAGAGCTACAGATCTTGACTAACTCAGTACCAAACAAATTCTCAATTAGGTCTTCAGAGCTTCTTTTGTAGCTATTAGATAAAACAAGGTCCTCATCTACCCATAAAGGATTATGGTTGGAGTCAACACTTAAAAGAGTAACTTGTTTAGTTGCAGTCCTAGCATTAAAGTCTCCTAGCAGGAGGATATTACCTTCATTTTTCAAATTATAAATATCTTGTTCTAAATTATTATAGGGACAATTTTTATCTAGATTATTTTTCTTATAAAAAGTAGAATTAATAGGTGCAAAATAACAAATTGATATAAACATCTTCTTAGAATTGGTGTCTGAAATTTCTATCCAAATGTATTGATTAAGAGGGTCAATCTTATGAAGTTGAATGTGAGGAGAAATGTTTTTTCTAATATAACAAACTATGTCTCCTATCCCTCTACGGTGGGATTTTTTATTCCATGTCGACCACAAGAAAAATCCTTCCATGTTAGGGACCTTAGACTCCTCATGCTCCCAAGTTTCAACTAGATAGATAATATCAATATCACTCGGGATCCAACTTATCATAGGACCTTTGCGCCATGGAAAGCCACGATAATTCCAAAAAAGGATCCCAAGTGTCCCAAATTCCTATTTATTATTATCCTTCTGATCTCTATCCCTAACAATAGCTTTTCGATTTCTAATTATTGCCCATTTTCCTTCTTTCCAGGCTTATTTTACCTTTTGAACTTCCCTCCTTAATTCAGCTTGGTCTTCGGGAATGAGGTCTTCATTTATAAATATTCCTAACCCTTTTAATCTTGGTTATTTACTAAGTATGCTATATTTATGGTCATTAGAACTTACTTTGACACGGATCAACCTATCTTTGTGATCAATTATTTTTCCTAGCCTCTTTGCTTCTATGAGGTAAGTTGTATCAATTTGTGATTTATTGTTTAATTCTTCTTTTACTATGGTTAGCGTATCCTCCTCTTGTTGTTCCTTTATACCAAAAATTATGAGGTTCAAGGCTCTTTTGTTACGCTCATGGTCCAATTCGATTAGCTTATTCATTTCCTCTTTGATGGGTTTGATATCCAATTTGTTTTCCATATTACTTAGGGTCAAATTGTTGGTTAGTTTTTCTTCTAGCTCTTTAATCCTATCTCTCAAGTTGGGATTTTGTTCAACCCCTCCTTCTTGGGTTGATTGTTTATGTTTTTCCATTTCTTCAATTATATCCTTCATTGTCTGCAATTCACTCTTGAACCTTAAGAATATATCCTCTATTTGAGTTTGAATGGTATCTTTAATTTTTTTTATCAATCATTGCCTCATAGCTCTATTTGGAGTTTTACGTCTCTTTCTTCACTCCTTTTTTCTAATGTTTCTAACTCTATTTGGATTTTGGCATCTCTCTCTTCTCTTTTTTTTTTCTACCGATTCCATATAATCATAAAGGATCTCTAGGGTGATTTTGGGGGGGCTCACCTTGTTAGGATGAGTTTTTGGAATAGGTGGTGGAGTGCTCATATTGAAAAGAAGAGAAAAAAAATGTAACAATTATTATTATGGATTGACTTTATCTCTCAAATCAACTTTTACTTATGAAACTTAAAATAAATAAAATATATTTAAATCTCTTTACGTAAAATTAAAATTGAATCAAAGTAAAAAGTGACTCACTTCATTTTAGATGTCCAAATGCTTAACCCTTTGAAGAAGCCAATATTATTATTATTATTATTATTATTATTATTATTATTATTATTCTCGTTCAAAACTGCAGAGATATAATTTTAAAACCACAGAGCAGAGAACTAGTATGCCCTTCCAAACCACAGAGAAATATTAATTTCAAAACCGCAGAGAAATATTATTCCCATTCAATCATAAATAATGATAATATTTTTCATATATATTAATTCAAGAAAACAATTATCAATCACACTTGAATAATTTTAAAATTCAAGTTGTTTGAATAAATCATATATATATATATATATATATATATATATATATTCTACGTTTTATGAGTTAAATCATAATGTATGCACTTTTCTTCTTTAAAATCTCTTTATTATCTTTTTTTTTTTCTTTGTTTATATTATTTTTCTATTCCTATAAATTTATTAAATTTAATCACTCAAAAATATTAATATTAAATTAAATTAGTATTTTTTAAACAATGTCATTTAAAAACAAACACTTTGACAAAGGGCATGGAAAAAATGTGACATTGCATCTCTATCATAATTGATCATTTAATTGAATCATTTTAATCAATTTGTTTGATTAAATCACTCCTCTTTTATATATATAGAGTCAAATCATGATGTACTCCCTTTCCTCCTTTAAAATCTCTTTAACTACCTAATTTTTATTTTTCTTCCTTTATATGGTTTCTCAATTCAAATATATTTATTAATTTTAGTCACTCAAAAATATTAATTTAAATTAATTAATATTCTTAAAGATAATAAAGTCATGTAACTAACACTATTATTTAAAAACAAACACCTTGCCAAAGGGCATGGTACTATGAATTATAAAGATTCTCAAATCTTAAAATGTGATATTACATCTCTATCATAAGGTTATCAAAATGAGAGGAAGATCTTCATCGTTTTTTATTTTTTTTCAATATAATGGTTTTAAATGGTTGTTAACTTTTCATATTCAACATTATAAATGGATTAAAAAACATAATTGGTTAGTTATAGATAACAATAATAAATGACTCATCTACAATATAAATGTTGAAATAAAACATGTACATATAACTCTTTGTTGCCACCACTTTTATTATCTTCCTCGCTTGCCATTATAACCTTGTTGATTTCAAAAAAATGATTTCATTTTGATTCATGTCTTAGTATGAACCACTAATCTTTATCCAACGCATCTGGGTAAAAAAACACTTAGTTGTAGTGTTTTTGAGAAAACATAAGGCTCTTTATTTTCATCCAACATGTAGTGTAGCTAGGGGGAATAATATGGGGTACCTAGGGAGGTACCTAAGGGGAATAATAGTATATAAGTATTGTTATGTATAAAGGACACTTTTAATAAATAAGGCCTAGTGTGAATGTAATAAATGGTTACGCACTCTCGGCCCCTCATGGATTTTAAGCAATTAAATATGAAATTCCAACAAGAGGAACAACAATATAAGTTCCAAGGCATCACAATAGGCTCCCTGGAGATCATCAGTTCCCATCACATGGAAAAACTCCTAAAAAAGGCCATTATAGCATTATTTCCCAACTCCATTCCATTCAAGTAGTTAAGACACCCTATGTGTATCTCAACTTCCAATCTATACTCTCTCGACAACAAGTTGTTTTTACGACTCCCCATGGACTTCCCCCTTCCCGTGGTGTCCATGATCATGCAATTCCTCTTGTACCAGGCAGTGTTCCTCCCAATGTTTTCCCATTTTGTAGTCCCTTTGCCCAGAATAATGAAATTGAGAAAAAAATTCAAGAATTGCTTGAAGCAGGTGTTATTTTTCCTAGAACCAACCCTTATTCTTATCTTTTGGTCATGGTACTCAAGAAAAAAGGAACTTGGCGTATGTGTCTCAAATTTCACATCCTCAACAAACTCACAATCAAAGACAAATTTCTCATTCCTGTCATTGATGACCTATTAGATGAATTAAGTGGTGCTCAGTACTTTACCAAATTTGATCTTTGTTCTAGATACCACCATATACGTATGAAAGAGGAATACATTCCCAAGACTACATTTAGAATTCACGAGGGTCACTATGAGTTCTTGGTCATGCCCTTTGGCCTGTGTAATGCCCCCTCTACTTTTCAAAGTCTCATGAATCATGTATTTTGTCCTTTCCTCCGTCATTTTGTTTTAGTTTTCTTTGATGATATTCTCATCTATAGTAAAACTTGGCAGGCCCATCTCACCCATGTGAATTAAGTTCTCCATCTACTATATCAGCACAATTTTTTCCTCAAACTGTCTAAATGTTCCTTTGGAGCATGGGAAGTGGAGTACCTGGGTCATATTTTTGACAAGGATGGCATATAGGTGGATGCTAAGAAAATTGAAGCTATGCAAGACTAGCATTGCCCTAAAACTCTTAAGAGTTTATGTGGTTTTCTGGGTTTTGCAGGCTATTACCGCAAGTTTGTTCAGAATTATGGAAATATTGTAGCACCTCTCATTGCTCTCCTTAAAAAGAATGCTTTCACTTGGACTCTGRCAGTGGATCAATCCTTCCATGCCTTGAAAGAGGCTATGTGCAAGACTCATGATGTGGCACTACCTGAATTCACCAAGACTTTTGTCTTGGAATCTGATGCTTCGGGGAAAGGAATTGGGGTAGTCCTCATGCAAGATGGTCGACCTTGGCTTTCACTAGCAAACAAATTTTGGAGAGACATTTGGGCTAATCAACCTATGAAAAGGAAATGTTGGTTATTCTACATGCATTGGATCTATGGCATCCTTGTCTATTGGGTCAATGCTTCCAAATTAAAATTGAGCATAGGAGTCTTAAGTATTTTTTGGAAAATTTATTTTCATCCCCGGATCAACAAAAATGGGTGACCAAGCTATTTGGATATGATTATGAGATCATTTACAAGAAGGGAAAAGAAAATATGGTTGTTGATGCTCTTTCTAGGAAGTATGAATATGAAGGGTCCCTCTTTTCCCTCTCCTTCATTATTCCATATTGGCTTCAAGTTGTTCAATGGGAATGGCTACAAGACCCCAAACTTTCTTTCTTAATCCAACAATTTTGACACAATTCTCAAGCTTCTCCAAGGTTCTCTTAATAGAATGAAGAGATTAACTAAAAAGGGTGTATTTATTTAAGTAAACAATCACAACTTGAATCCATGGTGCTTTCTGAGCTTCATGCTTCACCCACAACTAGGCATTTAGGACTTACCAAAACATATGAACGGGTCAAATGTTCTTTTTCTAGGAAGGTGTGAAACAAGATATCCTCACCTTTGTGGTTGAATGTGATACATGTCAATGCAATAAAGGAGAAATTGGCAAGGCTCCAGGCATACTCCAACCATTCCCGATCCCACCTACTATTTGGATGGATATTTATATGTACTTCATCGTTGGATTTCCTAAATCAAGCAATAAGACCGTCATCATGGTGGTAGTATATCGTATATCCAAATATTTTCTATGCTCTTCAACACCCGTTCATTGTAGCAATAATGGATCAAGTATTTATGGATAATATCTTCAAACTCCACAGCGTGTCTCATTCTATATTCTTTGACCATGATCCAACTTTCATCAACAATTTTTGGCAAGAATTGTTCTAGCTCCAAGGAACCCAATTGCTTCTCATCACCACCTAACATCCACGGATTGGTGGAAAAACTGAAGTCATCAAAAAGTGTTTGGAAACATATTTATGGTGTTTTACATTTGACCGAAAAACTCAATGGGATCAGTGGTTAGCCCTCACTGAATGGTGGTACTACACATCTTACCGTATTTCCACTTGCATGACCCTCTTTGAAGCGGCCTGCGAGTAAAATCCACCATCGATTCTCTCATACATGTCTGGTGTCTCTAAGGTTCAAGAGGTTTATAACACTCTTGCAGTTTGCACAGCCATTATCCATACCCTCAAAGAAAATTTGGTCATGGCTCATAATCGCATGAAGAAAAAAGCAGATCAGGGACGTTTAGAACACCAATTTTCTTAAGGGGGCCAGGTGTTTCTTAGTATGCAACCTTATAAGAAAAATTCACTCAAAGTTGAACATTGTGAGAAACTCGCCCCCAAATTTTATGGTCCTTATACAATTCTCAAGCGAGTGGATCATGTGGCCTGCCAGTTGGCTCTTCCCAGTCACTTTAAGCTCCATCTTTTGGTGGTGTATCCTTCCACTAAACTAATACTTCCTTGATGGTGCATTGATACACCACCAGAAGATGCCACTTGGGAGCCGACTACCATTTTGCACCGATTTCCCCATCTCAAGCCTTGAGGACAAGGCTATTTTTCAAGGGAGATGACATGTTAGGGACCTAACCTCCCTATCCCCTCAAGTAAGTATAATAATATGTTCTCTATGTAATAAAGCCCGACATTAGTAAATAAGGCCTATATAATAATGTGAACAAGTCAAATGTAGGAAGACTTAATAGAATCTTTCGCTTCTAGAAATATCCTCCTCTAGAATGTTATTTAGAAGATAGAATTAGTATAAATAGAAGTAGAATGTATGAGAAAGTCTTGTCTTGAGAATTATTGTAATAGAGCTCTTCTCTACTGGAGGTTTCCCCCTCTAAGAGGCAAGTGAACATGGATTTCTATCAATAGAGGTATAATTTTTGGTGTTGTGGTTCTCTATATTTTGTTGTTCCGCTGATATTTGCTACAATATTTTTGTTTCTACTTGTTATAATACATATGGTACTCAACAAGTGGTACGATAGCACTTTCTTCAGCCAAGAAAAAAAGGGAATTTCTTTTCTATTTTGCATATTTTTCGAAGAAAAAAAAGAGCGTTGTGGAACTCCATACAATTCATGTAGTTTTATGTGAAGAATTTGTAGAAAATGGTTGTATATTGGAGTTCCTCTCGAAAAAAACAAGAAATTTCAAAAAAACAATCATTCGAAATGGAGTCTGAGAAGTGAAATTATAATCATTTTAAAATATGCTAAATTTTAGGGTTTTTCTGTGGATGGCCACGTGATTTTTCTGATTTTTGTAGCAATTGGTGATTATTTCGACCAAACAAATAACATATATGATTTCCTCTTTCAAAAACAGCCCATTTCAAAAAACAAAATCCTCTGAATTGGAGCTCTAGAAGTGAAGATATCGTTGATTTAAAATCAACAATTTTTCAAGGCTTTTTTGTGATGACGACAAGACTACAGAGCTCTCAACTTTTGACATAGTGCTCAAATTGCTTCCAAATAAATTACATTATATAGAGCATTTTCCAATATTTCTTTTGGTATATTATATGTGGTGCTTCTAATGGATATGCAGGGTGTTACAGCTTCTGAAAAATTTCTCTCTCAAACCCTCATGGACCTGAAGCATGAAGATAGGATCAAAATCTTCAACTATTTGCAAAATATGCAAAAGAAAATTGGTAAATTTGAGGAATATTGTATTGTTCGGACCACATACACTTGTGTCACAGAAGAATATGATCGAGAATGTTCTGCTTGGTATGATTTAGAGTCTAATTGTGAGGATTGGGTATATGGACAGTTGTCATATTTGGGAGGATAATTATTTTCATATTTTATTTGATGACTCTACTCCACCTTATGTAGAGCACATTATGGAGAACAGTCAAGAGGCTTTTTTGAACACTATTATTTCTTATTCTCTAATACTAGTGTGTTATGTAGATTATTTTTTGGATCTGAAGGGATATACATATTTGGATCTACATGATTAGTGTAGATTTTTGGAGCATCATTTTCAATTGGTTAGTAAGTTCCAATATATTTAGTGAGGAGTTCACATGAGAACTTGGACATGGAACCCAAATTTACAGTGCAACTTGGACTACTTCAACTTGGTAGCTAGCACTTATACATGGGACACGGGTTTACAGTGGAGCTTGGACTACTTCAACTTGGTGGCTAGCACTTCTACGTGAAACCCAGGTTCTCCAACCTACTTTAGCATGATGGTCCACACTTATCCATGGGACCCTGGTATATGGTTGTACTCGCTCATAACGCTTTCATAAAGGGGATGGAATGTAGTGTAGCTAGGGGGAATAATACGGGGTATCTAGGGAGGTACCTAAGGGGAATAATAGTAGAGAATTGTTGTTATGTATAAATGCCACTTTTAATAAATAAAACCTAGTGTGAATGCAATAAATGTAAGAGAACTTACTAGAAGGTTTTTCTTCTAGAAGGTTTCTCCTCTAGAATGCTTTTAGGTGGTTGGTGGGACTATATAAAGGGGTTCAAGCAATGTAATGGGGAAGTCAATAAGTATTGTATTTGGAGCGGTAGCTCATTAGGAGGTTTCCCCCTCGAAGAAGCAAGTGAACAAGAGTGGATCCCTTCCTTAATAGGATCTATTGTATAGTGTTTCCCTACCCTAAGGGTTTTCATAATAATAAAGTGTGGGTTCTCTATATTTTTATCTAGATCTTGTATGGTGAATGTATTTGCATATCTTTGGTACTTACACAACATCCTTCTAGAGTTGATACATATTATCCCACTATCACAATCTTCCTTTACATTACTCTATTTAAATGTATTCTACCACTTGCACCAAAAAATAACACATTAGAAAGATAAGAAGTCCACTTGCATGATCTCTTGTATGTTTTCGATGTAACCTAGCTTCCCCTCTATTATGTTCCAATTATATTGTAGGCTTGCATGACTAGAATAGTCGAACTCGAATTCCACTATGAGATGTCCATCATCAACAAACTTAGTGTGAAAATGATGTATATATGCCCATATAGATGCGAACAAATGCACATAAAAAAATGTGAACAAGGGACGGTGCCATATGTCTAATAACTTGAGCATCAATAAAAACATATACACGTTATAATTCAAACATGCATTATAAAGTTATCAATGTACAAAAATATATTATAACGGAGTTGTCACACCTTACCCTTAGGTTTAGTACATCCTCTTCACTACGTGGGTAACAATCGGATGTGCCATAGTTCTCTTTGAATAGGTCAATTGCCCAACTCTTGGGATATTTAGTTTAAATGATTACAAGAAGGCATGCTTCT
>ML789221.1:294533-305732 GCA_009831015.1 Picea engelmannii | reverse complement strand
TCAATGGTAGGAATAGATCCTTCTGATATAAATAGTCTTCCATATGCATCTTCCATAACTGGTAGTTTTGGCCATTAAATTTCTCGACCCTAAACTTTCCATCTTCCGACATTTCTCCCACTCGAACCAGGAACCCTCTTTTCATGCGAGTTAACTTATGCTCTGATACAAGTTGTTAGAAAAATAGGACCGCGGAGAAATAAAATAAAACAAATGCAGAAACAAAACACAGAAGACACACAATACAAGAGAGACACAGATTTACGTGGTTCACCCAGTGTGGGCTACGTCCACCAAAGAAAGTGCCAGGTCCTTCCTTTATTATTATCCAGCAAATGAAGGGATACAACCTATATCAAAACCCGTTGTAACTTCCTCTTCTTTCTCTCACAGTCTCCTCTCTCAGAATACAATATCCACCATCAATCATAGCCGCGATACATTTCCCTCATAAAAGAGGGTTGCCTTCTAGGGAAAAAACCCTAACATAATCTCTACCGTTAGATCTGCGACCTTATAATGAACGGTCCAGATTTACAATGAAATTACAATATACTTTTATAAGGCAATTTTTTGCTTCGGGGGCTTCACCCCTGAACCCCCGCTGGGGGCCCACTTGCCCCCAGACCCCCCAGTCGGGGGGATGGACCCCCCGGACCCCGCAGAGGGGGTACCCCCCCTCTGCACTCCCCCACGTGGAAGAGTGTACATACTTCTGAGGTGTAAATACTTCATGGGGTATAAACATGGCTGAAAGCAAGGACCTCTGAATCAGGAAGATAATCAGGCTCCACAACCAACAATACGTCACAATTAATTAGCACTAGAAAATAAACTCATACAAAATTAATTGGCATATAATTGTGAGTGCATAACATATTATAGTCTACACTCCATAAAAGAAGCATGTAATTGACATGCATACCATCAGAAAGTTTAGATGGTCATGTTATTTCAACCTTGAAAAATGTTTATCTATGGTGAAGCAACATCATAGAGTTGACCCATATAAGGAAGGTGCCTTCACCATAGAAAAATCATCTTTCTTCAAAATCCATGGAACAACAACTTCTTTAAAATACCAAGAGGGACCACGTCTCCTCAACTTTCTTTTCTTGTCCAATGTTCGTTTTTAGTATTTGAATAAATAAGAACTCTCCAGAAACCCAATGTGTCACTTTGTTTTCAATGAGATGTGGCTCCATCAAAAATATGTTTATTTTTAATATATGCATGGGATCTAGTAAGTGGGAAATATTGAGATGTTCCCAATATGGAAGCTCATAAAATATATATTTCATTTTCATCTCAGTGGGCATTTTCTTGACATAGTCGTCGAAACATTTAGGATATCATCGAACATAGGCTCCCCGTTTGAATTGAACAATTTTGCAATTTCCTTCTACTTATTTGTGTCATATGCCCTAAGCCAGTCTATTAGTGACAATATATCATATATTTGGGTTCTCTTTGGTTTACCATTGAAATCAAATGCTACTCTTCTATAAGTGTGGTCTTTTATAAGGAATACCCTTGAGCAGTCGTACACTAGATTTTGTAGGTGGTTGGACCACCTCACCTTTACAGAAGGTCCATAACATTTACATCCATCATACCATTTTGTTACAATATCTGTGATGTTATTGTATATGAAATATGTTAGTGTTTAATAAGACAATTGCACCAAATTAAGGTTGGTTGTCATTGATGTCAACCCTTGAAGAAAGCTTGGTAGCACAAAGGCTTAGGTAATGGACCCAAGTTTGTTTGATGTAAAGATGACTCATTATTGTCTTGTCATGGTTGATAAGAAATACATATGGATGAACTCCAAATTGGTCCCCTTATGGTGAAATCCCTCACGGAAAGATGCTTTGCGGATTGAGTTATCCTAGAAGTATGGTTAGATAACCCATGATTTTTTGTGGAATAATGAATGAAAGTCAGTGAATTTTTCATTGAATCTATCCTATATGGATAGTTCTTGTCATTCCATTTCCATTGGTATGTGGAACGTCACATAACTCCTCACGTTTAGAGAGTTATGGCCATGAGAAGTTGGAGAACCCAAGTTTGGGTAATGGACCCAAGTTTGTTTGATGGATAATGGTATGAGTTTTGATATATTTGTAGGTAATACTATTCTATATGGATGGTACATGTCATTCCATTTTTGGTGGTATGTGGAACGTCACATAACTCCTCACGATTTGAGAGCTATGGCCTTACGAAGTTGGAGGACCCTCTTATGTCATCTAGAAGCCCCAAAAGGTCAAAGTAGTCAAAGTGGTTTAAGAGATTTTAGAAGTTAAATAATAAAGTGAAGTGATGAGTGTATTATAATTCAAAGTGAATACAAAATAAATTATTTAAATAATAAATTTAATGGAGAAATTAGAAGTGGGTTAACCCTAAAATAAAGAAAGTGGGCAAAGTGACCTAGAAGATGTTTTTAAGGAAGCTACTTGGAGAGTATAAATAAGAGGCAAGGTTTTCTCATTTTAATCACACTTGAGCATATTGAATACCTATAGGTGTCTGAGGTAACCAAAGGATATCTAAGCTGAATTTCTGAGGGAAGGTGAAGAAAAGAAGGCTGGAATTCAAGGAAGGATAAATTATTTTGATGATGTTTTCTAAGGTATGTTATTTATAGGTCATCTCACCATTTTCGAAATAAAAATTTTTCTAGAATAATTCAGACTATGAAATTTCTATTCCAATGAGGAAACATATCCAAGTATCTGTGGTAAAAAGTTCAGCTTGTGGGTCGCTGTATTTTTGGAGTTACACTCCGTGGAAAATAGGGTTTGTGGCTAGTCCTGAAACTAGTCAAAAACAGGTGTTTCGGGTACAAACATCATAACTTCTTCATAACAGATCCAAATTTAGTAAGACCAAATGTGTTGGTTAGAGTACAATTTTTAGTATGCTTTGTAACATTTTCATATCTATTCAACAAATATTCTATGCGGGGCACGCTCTACAAGGTCACTCTCTAGAATAAGCCAAAATTCAACAAGGTATGCCATTTTTTCTATAACTCATTTTATGAGAGGTTCCAAGTAGTAACACCTGGAAGAATCGCACAAAAAACACTGAAGAAAATTTTGTATAAGTTTCAGATCTTTATTCATTACAAGTACAAAGTTATGATCATTTCAAGTTAGGGTTGTTGACTAATCCAAAACTAGTCATGTGAGACTAAATAAAAGTTTGATGAAGATGATAGTCTCTTGTTGTCAAAATTAAGGAAGGTTTGCAGGTATGTGATCATATACACCAAGTCTATTACAGAGTTACAAATCATATTTGGATGATGAAATTGATGAGGGCTTTTGGTTAAGGTACATGTTGGGTACATGGTTGAGACAAGTAGTTGATAAGGTGGCACATAAATGAGGTCTATAGTTGATGATGTTGGTACATATTGATGAGTCATAGTTTATGAGTAGTTGAAACATGGTTGGTACATACTTGGTACATGGTTGGTTGCACTTGTGTATGGTACAGGTTGATTACAGGTTGTTTGGTACAGGTTGGTGCATGGTTGATGCACTTGTTTATGGTACAGGTTGAGGTACAGATTGATGGATGGTTCAGGTTTATTGGTATAGGGTTACTGCAATATATCTCACAGTGATAGTGTGACAGTGGTTCCATAATTCTACTTCTACTTTAGGGTGGTTGGATGGGGCAAGGACAAGTGGTTACAGCCACCTTCCGGTTGTAGCTGGAGAACATAGGGGGTTGTAGCCTCCTTCTGGTTGTATCCAAAGAATTGGGGAGTTGGAGGTTCCCTTAGGTTGTAGCCTGAGAAACTAGGAGGTTGGAGCCTCTTTCCAGTTGCAGCTGGAAAACAAAGGAAGTTGTTGCTTCCAATGAATGTAATTCTTCAAGACATATAATAAAAAGCATTCTATGGTTTTCTCTCGCTTCGGGTTTCCACATAAAACACTGGTGTACTGTGTATGTGTATGATTGTTCATTTGTTCATTTCTCATTATTGGATGATAATTCTACATTGATATAACACTTGGATTATTTGGTTTAAAAATTATTAAAATTGCTCTATTATTGATTCACCCCCCCTCTTAGTAATCCAACAACCTTTATAGAAGGTCCATAACATTTACATCCATCATACCATTTTGTTACAAGATCTGTGATGTTATTGTATATGAAATACGTTAGTGTTTAGTAAGACAATTGCACCAAATTAAGTATGTCAAGTAATGTTATATATATATATATATATATATATATATATATATATATATATATATATCTAACAAATTAATCAACATGCTTATCAAAACACACTCGTAGTCTCGAATAACCTTGCATGGTGTATGCACATATGCCATACAATGTAAAATATATCTCTATTGGGATGGATCTTGATACTTCATATACATGTATCCCTTCCCATAATTGCTTTAATTCACCGAACAATGGTTGGATGTAGAAATCCATTCTCTTCACTTGTCTTTTACTAGAGACTATAAGAGCCAACATAAGATGTCCATTCTTTATGGACAACCACGGGAGGATATTGTAATTGATCACTACCACTAACCAAATGGGATAGTTTGTATTTTGGAGGGAATATGGGTTAATATGGTATTTTCATGTACCTTTATAAGAAGAACATCCAATGATAGGAGACCACCCTAGCTAATACAACCTCATCAACTAGGTAAATTAGAACATGGACTTGCAATTCCATGAAACTTGTTGGTAGTTCCTTCTCAAACATATAAATAATGTAAGTTATCTCTTGACACCATTGTGGAATGTTAGCCATGTGAATCTCCTTTGACATAAACCAATGCACAAATGCAAATAATTTAGATATGGCACTATAAAAAAAAATGCATACACAATTAATTAACACTAGAAAATAAACTCATACAAAATTAACTGGCATATAACTGTGAGTGCATAGCATATTATAGTCTACACTGCATAAAAGAAGCATGTAATTGACATGCATACCATCAGAAATTTTATATGGTCATGTTATTTCAACCTTGAATTTTTTTTATCTATGGTGAAGCAACATCGTAGAGTTGACCCATATAAGGAAGGTGCTTTCACAACCAATGTAATATCCTTCACCATAGAAAAAATCATCTTTCTTCAAAATCCATGGGACAACACCTTCTTTAAAAGACCAAGAGGGACCACATCTCCTCAACTGTCTTTTCTTGGCCAATGTTCATTTTTAGTATTGGAATAAAGAAGAACTCTCCAAAAACCCAATGTGTCACTTTGTTTTCAATGAGATGTGGCTCCATAAAAAAGATGAATTTTTTTTTAATATATGCATAGGATCTAGTAAGTGGGAAATCTTGAGATGTTCCCAATATGAAAGTTCATAAAATATAGATTTTATTTTCATCTCAGTGGGCATTTTCTTGACATATCCACCGAAAAATTTAGGATATCATCGAATATAGGTTCCCCATTTGAATTGAACAATTTTTCAATTTCCTTCTACTTCTTTGTGTCATGTGCCCTAAGCCAGTCTATCAATGACAATATATCAGATCTTTGGGTTCTCTTTGGTTTACCATTGAAAGCAAATGCTACTCTTCTATAAGGAATACCCTTGAGCAGTCGTACACTGGATTTTGTAGGTGGTTGGACCACCTTGCCTTTATAGAAGGTCCACAACATGTACATCCATCATACCATTTTGTTACAAGATCTGTGATGTTATTTTATATGAAACGCATTAGTGTTTAATAATACAATTGCACCAAATTAAGTATGTCAAATAATGTTACAGATATAACAATTTAATCAACATGCTTACCAAAACACACTCTTAGTCTCAAATAACCTTGCATGGTGTATGCACGTATGCCATACAATGTAAAATATCTCTCTATTGGGATGGGTCTTGATACTTCATATACATGCATCCCTTCCCATAATTGTTTTAATTCATCGACCAATGGTTGGATGTAGAAATCCATTCTCTTCACTTGTCTTCTACTAGAGACTATAAGAGCCAACATAATATGTCCATTCTTTATGGACAACCACAAGAGGATATTGTAATTGATCACTACCATTAGCCAAATGGAATAGTTAGTATTTTGAAGGGAATATGGGTTAACTCCATCCATGGATACAATTTATTTAAGGATTCATACTTTATCCTTGAATTTATCAAGCCATGTATCCTCCATATGCTTCATGGCTATTGAATCCATTATAATTCACATAACTCCTAGCTCACTTCTATGTGAGGCATGTCACCCCTCCAACATGGCTAATTATTTGTAATCAAAGATCTTTTGAATCCATGGGATTGCAAGCATGTGCTTCAATATCTTATGAGAAGGACCATGTGCCTTGCCCTTGTTTCTTTATTTTTGATACCTATCGAGCCCACATTCTAGACATGTCTCTTTGTCCTTGTATTTGCCTCTATATAGAATGAAATCATTTGGACAAGTTTGATATGATATATACTCAACACCCAATGTTTTTAGCAATTGCTTTGCCTTTTCATAGTTGTAAGGGAAGATATTGTCACTTGGAAGCACCTTACCTTTGAGTAACTTGAAATTAGTGGGAAATAGAAAATGTACATTGTCATTAAGCATGCATAAACTCACTTTTCATTGTTGATTGTGTGACAAGATTTTTTAAATATAGGGGACTTAATGGCTAGTTACCTCAATAGAGTTGAGAAGCATTCATATGACATACCATACATTGCTTTCAAGTTGTGCATCAACATTGTTGTCTCTAGTTGGGTAAACCTTAACCCATGTCCAAAGAGGGGGGTGGTGGAAGCATATTTTAGGCTTTTGAAGAAGGTATCAATGATATGATCACTTTCCCCTAGTTCATCTTGCTAGAATGCATGTAACAACATTCCCTCCATGGCATATGTATCTTATAAGAAATCATCCATACCCACCTCTATATTATTATCTTTATCCCCAACATGTGAAGAACCAACATTATTGTAGACATTCTAAATTGGTGACTTGGGATGTAGTGGAAATTGAATAGTTGGTTGATTCAACCAATATTGGTATGCTTCCTCTCCTAGTTGTGCTCATTTAATATTCATATCTTGATCTGGCATCATAGTGGGGTGCAATGGTAGATGGTATATAGGTCGCTCATCATCAAAATCTTGATTGCAAAAATATTGAACACTAAATCAATGATATTAGTAAAAACAATGCATTAAATAGTATGTTCAAACATTCAACCGAACAATTATTAGAATCGTGGTTTTTTTTTCCAATACCATGCATGCAACCAACCACTTTATAAAACAATTGTTGAATTAAGCAATACATTTATTTTAATTCCATCAAAAATCAAAAAACACAATTACTTAATGATATTTTTCTTACACCCTAAAGGGTGTCTAAAGTTAGTCCTAATGCATACCACTTTTGACGAATGGTTGGTGTTCTACAGAAGTTATAGTTTATTAACAACTCATCACCAAGGGACAAACTATGTATTGCATGCATAACAACAAATCTAAATGCCTTCCTTTTTATAAATAACTCTTTGTCATTGTAGTATTTCTCAGACGAACAATTTGCACTAAACAATGAGCACCCACAACTATTTATGAACACTTCAATATTTCCATGAGTGTGTGGATGACCATTCATATATAACAAGTTCTTCATGTTAAATTTTTCTAAAGCATAACCATTCATGCACATATTATGCATGGAAATGCCATGTTTGTATTTAACAATATTCATGTAATCACACTTACCATAAAGAGGACCATAAATGGCATAAGTGTTACTGCTATTTGGAAAGAACAAATACATGTGAAAAGATAAGCAACCCAAGATTTGAACATATATTTTAGACTTGGAAATCATGTAATTATTACCACAAAAGGAGAAATTTTGTCTCAACATTGGGCACAGGTAGGGAAGATGACCAAGTGCCACACAAAGCATAGTTGTAACAGATTTAGTATTTACTTTGTAGATGAATAGGAAGAGAGAAGTCATCTTTATCCTCTAACAATTGAACTAACCTTAGTGTGTACATGGACATTTTTGCTCTTAGCTTGTACAACTTTTTGGATCTCCCAATAGAGATGTTTTAGGTAGTATTGATATCATACTTGTTACTGGATAAATTGGTAGGTGTGGACACTAACAGATCTTCCTAGATCCACCTGGATCTAGAATAAAATAGGACGGGACATGACTCTTTCTCTAAGTTGCGGTCATTGAATCTACTACTGAGAAGGAATGAGTGACATACCTTTATATCGCTTCCTTAGGTCTATGTTGTTCTTGCTTCACTCCGGTGCTCTTGTGAAATCAAGTCCAAGACAACACAAACCAACCAAAGCAAAGATATAAAATTATATTCAATGTCAACCTATTCATATGATCAAGGAGTTATGCAATAAAATAAGAGTGATTTTATGGGAAAGGGACATGTCGTTGTATTATATTAAATGAAAGTAGAAGATACAAACAGATCGCCTTGATGTCACAAGCTTCCTTTCAGGGACCCTTGGTTCCAACACACACGCTTGCTCTAAATTTGCATGAAGAAGATCCAATACAACTTGATAGACCAAATAGAGCCTTCAAGCTTCTGTCCAAACAAAGTTCTTCACACAATTCTTTCACCAGTTCTTCATTCAATCTTGCTTAACCTTTTCCATGAGAAACCTTTCAATATATAGGAGAATGAGAGATGGTTAAATGGGTGAGGATGATCCCACTAAATCTAAGAAGTCAATAGGATGCCAACCATGCGAATGCCAACTCATTTTCTAGAAGATTCCCTTCTAGAACCTTCGTGACCTCTTCTCTTTTCCAAGCTTTGAAACAGGTTCTCACCCTACCTATAGAGAAGAATGTGAACAGTTTGCACCATAAGTATGGGTTTCCTATGAGAATGAAGGATTTTCGCACCCTATAACATAGGCAGCCTGCAAACTCATCTTAAAAATGTGTTTTTTGGAAGAAGATAGCAATAACTTTTCTCAGGCAAAAAGTCCTTGTGGGAGCTTGAATACATCACTTGTAAAGACATCACCAGAGTGACCAAAATCATGTGTAATAGAATGCCCCCCAAAGTATGAGGTCGGAACTTGTGATAGCCGAAATACTTTGTAAAATGTGTGTGTGTGTCAGAAACAAGGAGCGCACCTAATCGAAATCATGTAAACAACCAATCATCTGCATAATATAATACCAGTTCTGAGGTAGGCATTTCCATGCTCAGATCACAAATGAATGGAATCATAAACGTAGGTCATGGCCACCAATCATACACCATGGATCCATGTCATCAAAATGCTACATATCCACCAGGAATACACTGTGGATCTATGTGAGAAGACTTAAATAATGACATAGCCACGTGACATACAAAGTGGATCTATGTGCCGATACAAATCATACATATTCCATCGCAGCCTAGATCAAAAAGATGAGACCCAGGGTCTTCAATCCCGTCACTTGAAAGTATGAATCTAGCCATGCGATTACATGTGTTGAAGTTGAACATGGTAGAAACCACTTGATTACCGGTCATTGATGAAAACTGTTAACAAGTGTGAGGTAAATCACCATTAATGTCAATGACTCCCAAGGTATCGAAGTACAATTCGAACGAATGCGAATGAATGAGCTGAGGTCGAGCACTCGGTGGAATCTCTCGATCAGGGATCAATGATGTGAAACCCCAGTCAAAAGTGAAGAGACCTGCCATTAAGGCATGTAAATTCCAAGGTGCTAAATGATTTCTAAGTCTCATTTCCGGATAATGAGTTGGAGTCGAAGGAACAAGACTCGTCACAGGAGGGCCTTGATGTATCCCCCATCAATGACACGAAATAAGTAACAGATTTTTAGGGTGAAACAAAGTATGAATACAGGTTGAAATAGACACAGGGAAGGCTGACATAGTAAGAATGGACAACTGCAAATGGATGACTCAATAGAGGGCTCGTGTGAACTTCCCTTGAACATATGAATGACACGACCAAGGACTTGGCAGCACTGACTCAAAGATGACCTAAGATATGACCTTGTAGCAAGTCGAACGAGTGGATTTCCCAAACCGGATTCAAATGACGAATAGGGGGTGTCATGTTCAAGAGCGGTGCTTACTGGCATTAATATGAATACGAAAACACATCCCTTTCCCAAAATTTCCCCCACCATTTCTAGCAAGTACCTCTTTATTTTTACACAAGCTTGAGGAGGATAACATATGTTTGTCGATGTAAGTTCATCCTTTGAACGAGTCCCTCGGAGTATATTTAACAAACCCTAAGAAGGAGTGTTTCGGTCCCATCACAGGTCTTTTGATGTTTGTTTAACGAGTCCAAGGATAGAAAACTCAGGGGTTTTTTATGTTTTGAGAGTCTGAAAAACACTTAAAAAGAACTCTCCCAGTTTATTTTTCATAAATGAGTTCAACAAGACTGAAAAAGTGATAAACTATCGCCAGTCGAACTTTTTCTTCAAATACTTTAACGAGCGTGAAAAGAACAAGATCGCTTGGCAATCTTTTTGTTTTTATGGAGCGTGAAAAGAGCTTAAAGGATACTCCTTTACATTCGTCGTTTTTGTGTTACCGTGATGAGTACAAAAAGACGAGAAAAAGTATACTCGGTTACGTTCTCATATATTTTCGAGCGTGAGAACGAACGAAGACTGAGCTCGAGGTTTTTCCTACAAAAACCCTAAAAAAGTAGTCGTACATGCGACAAAAAAGAAAAAACACTCGTACCCCGTCGTTCGGACTTCGAAGTTGCTATATATGCAAAAAAACATACTCACAAGGCTATTAGTGTTATCCACATTTTTGGTTATCGAGATGATGACATAATAATGACATGGTGATAGAAGATCTGACTCTTCATTAAGATCATTTTCATGAAGAAAGTTACACTTATCAGCTTCTCAAAATTACACTTTTAAAGATAGTACGCAGGCTGCACATATATTGTCTTGCGGAAGTACTTTGTTTCCGCAGGCTGCATTCAGTCTGACTGCGGACTTTCCGCACTGTATTCATTGCCAGGGTGCGGAAATGTTTCTTAAGGGAGAAAACAGATGAGTTCTCGATCCTTCTAGAAGGAATCTTCTAGAAGGATGAGTTGGAGTTCGAATGGTTGGCAAATTAATGAATCTCCAGATATCTTGGGATTACATTCTATCC
>ML789221.1:259450-294427 GCA_009831015.1 Picea engelmannii | reverse complement strand
TTTTCCCATAATGATGATATCACATTATTACATGATTCCTTGATCACATGTATAGTCTAGAGTTTTGAACATATTAATGCTTTTGTTGTGATTGGTTTGTGTTGTTGTGATTGGACGACGCAAGAGCATCGCAGCAGAGCGAGAATCAACAGAGATAAGGAGAGCTTTCACAAGTAAGTATATCATCCTTCCTCTCTTGTCCGTTCAATACTTTAGAACTAGGGAAAGAGTAGTATTCTGTCTCAGTTTGTTCCAGATCCAGGTGGATCTGTGGAGATTGGTCTGTGTCCGCACTCACGAATTTATCCTAGAACAATTAGGGTGTTAGGTTTTTTAAGCAAAGTGATAAAAATAATATAAAAGATCAATAAGAAATAGTAAAAAGTGAATAAATATGCGTGAAAAGGACTTTTTACCATTTCATTGTTACTTTGCCAAAAACTTGTCCAACATACCTCATTTTCCCCCAAATTTCTTTGCTTGATTTGGGAGGCACAAGCGATCATTTAGCGAACGGTTTCAGCCAACGAAGTAACCTCCTGATTCTCCAACTTTTCCATGGTTTGTTTTTTGTTTTTATTGACAATTTTTAGAGTTTTGAGTCCATTTTAGGGTCAGAACATGTGCTCAAGAATTCTCGCAGGTGGGTCATGCAAGACCAATGAGAATCTAATATTCTCGCAAGTGGGCATCAGGGCACCTACGAGAATCTTGCACTGTGCAAAAGGTTTACCTGCGAGGGGCAAAAAATGGATTTTAATGTGTGGTTTTGCTCAATAAAAATTATGCAAGAGTTTAAAAAAAGTTGTTGACTTCCCTCTCATGGCTCTATCGTAGGTGTTGACCATCACGATGTTGTAATGGAGAGAAAGAGAACATGAGGAGGATGATACCATTGTCGGAAATGACCTAGGTACAGTCTCTTCCCTCTGGGAATGTGGGCTCTTGAAATTTTTTAGGATCCCGAGCATGAGAGCCCAACTCAGGTTGTTAGAATACCTCATCCACATGTGGGACGTGGATCATCAGTTATTTCACATGGGAGTCCATACGCTGACACTAGATATCGACGATATCTATTTTCTAACAGGGTTTTCATGATGTGGGTACCATGCTACTTTGACCGAAGGTGGAGGCGGCGGACTTCCTATGAGAAAGTATGTTCACCAATATTGTGTTCCGGATGAAAAGAGAAGCAAGGGTAAGGTTTCCATTTGGGGGGTCCAAGATTTGACCCTACAGACTATCTTGTTTACCATTGCACGCATGGATGGGAGCGCGGCTCCGCACATGGCTCTCCAGAGCTATTTCCAATACGCCATAGAGTGCACAGAGCCTCGGGTTTTCAATTGGTCGGACGCAGTTCTCTGCAGTATGAAGAGAACTGACAAAGTGAAAAAGGGGTGACTTGAAGCAGTTTGGGTACGGGTCACTTTTGGTGTCATTCTTCCTCGAGAGGGTCCCACTACTGCGACTACATGTTGATTGGGGTTTACTGGCCCCACAGGATCTGAGGATGCTGAGGTGGTGTAACCTCATGGCTTGACACGTAGCAGAGCCTATAATCAAGTATAGTGATTCATTTTTTGACTGGTTGAGGCCCCAGATGTTGATGATCGATGACTACGCATATGTCGGTTTGAATTTCTGAGGGGATCCAAATTTGGTCCTGCCTGAGGATGCTCAGTGGGGTGACTTAGGTGAGAAGTACACATTTTGTTCTTTTTAAATGTTTTTTCAAATTTTATTATATGAAATCTTTTTATGTTTATCCAAGGACTAATTAAAAAATTTCTTTTTGATGACACGGATGTGGGGCCGTATCGACCTCCAGGAATGTCTCCCATTCAAAGGTGAGGAGAAGCGGCTCCAATGGCGAGATGGGATGTCGAAGACTATGAGGCAGTGGAACAAAACTTAGAGGAGTTGACCGCGGATGTCTCGGACATTGCTATTGGGGAGATCCCGAGACGTTACCAGTGCCATACTGTGGGCGTGTTCGAGTCTCTTAGTCGACTGCTCCATAGGGTAGCCCGAGTAGTTGTGTGTTATCATGAGCGTCATCCATGATGCTATTTTGTAGAATCTATAGGCTTTGTATTTTGATATTTTGATCCTTGGACAAAAACGTTTTGTAAAAACTTTTGATCATTATATACATATATACGGCTTCTATCGACTTATTTTGTGTTGTGCTATACATGTGATGTGTGATTGGTTTATAAATGTCCCAAATGTTTGTCTAACACATAGTTAGCTAAGGCATCAGTCAATGTATTTAGACATCTAGGAATGTGTTGATATTCGATATAATCAAAATAACGTTCCAAGAGGTGAATTCGTAAATATACCCGTAATAAAGTAGGACTTCAAATAGCATAGACATTACTTAACTGTAGTACTACTAGTTGTGAATCGATTCGTATAACCAGGTGGCATATATCAAGTGAAATAGCATCAATCAACAATTCGATGACGGCGCTATATTATGCAATATTATTGGTCGCACGATCGAGGCACACACCTCGTAGATTGATAAGTTTGTTTGTAGGGGCGTAAATTGCCCATGCAGCAGAAGCAAGGTTCTGAGTACTACGACTAGCGCCATCAGTGAACCCAATGTGGGTTAGCAAAGACTCTGACATCTAGAAACCAAGCACAATGCAAGATAAGCGATCGAGGGAAGAGACCAAATAACGAAAAAGAATACTAAATTAATAGACAAAAAGTATGATACAATAAAATACAAGCACTCATGCACAAGTGATCTTAAGCATAGTACTTCTTAAAGTACAAACCATTTCTGAGTTCACTGAAAGGGATACCATCGTAGTCCATCAACTCATAAGATCCTTTCTCCAAAACGTGTCTGACGATATAAGGACCTCGCCACATAGCTTCAAATTTTTCGGCTCCTAGCATATCCTGATCTTGTTTGTAAAGGAGAACCACATCACCTTTAGATAAAATGCGTGGCTTGACATGTTTGTCGAATTGGGCTTTGACGCGTTTCTTTTGGGCTTCTATGACTAGGGTGGCATCGCGACAGGTTTCGTCTAATTGCATGAGATACAACAGGCATTCTTCTTCGACAGAAGTGTTTGGGAGAAGTTTGACGGCTATTTTTAGGGAGGGTATCTCACATTCAATCGGCAAGATGGCTTCTAGACCATAGACTAACTGGAATGGTGTGAACCCGGTAGTAGACTTAACGGATGTCCGGTAAGCCCACAATGCTGAAAACAACATCATGTGCCAACTTGTTTTGTGAATCCCTATCATTCGTCGAAGCATGGTAATGAGGACTTTGTTTATTGCTTCAACTTGGCCGTTGGCTTGTGGGTAATAGGGTGTTGAGTTTTCATGGCGAAGACCCAACTTTTCAGTGAGTTCAGACATCATGAAGTTTCTAAAGTGGCTACCGTGATCAGTAACGATAACTTGAGGAACATCAAACTGAGCAATGATGTGATTGAATATAAATAATGTTGCAGTCCTCCCGGTATTGTCGAATTTTGGCATCGCCTCGGCCCATTTCGTAAAATAATCTACGGCTACAATAATGTATCCATGCCCCTCGACCGAGTGAGGGTGACATGTCATGAAATCGATACCCCATTTTGCAAAAGGACCAATGGAGACCACTAGGTGTAGAAGAGCAGGGTGTGATCATATTTTATTGTTGTAGGTTTGGCAAGCGTGGCATTTTTGAACAGCAATTATACAATCGTTGAATAAAGAAGGCCAAAAATACCCTGCTCGTAAGATCTTCTGGGCAGTAGCATACCCAGACATGTGACCACCACAGGCTCTAGAATGGCAGTGATTCGGGTCTTTCTTGGCTTCGTTAAACGCGAGGCAGCGTTGAAAAACGGAGTCAATCCCACAACAATAAAGAGTATCACCAAGGATAATATACTGACGGGCTTGTTAGCGTATTCGATGACGGTCAGTGCTAGACAAATTGGGCTAGAAAGTCTGGGTTTGAAGATATATGATGATATCTCCATACCAAAGGTCAACAGAACTGATCAGGAAAAGGGATTCATTGGGTAATGAATCTTTTGCTACATTTTCCATCTCAGAGCAGGAAAGGTTGCATATCAACTCGACAAACACCAAGGATTTCTTTGACTTAGCACGTTCGAATTCTAAGTCAAACTCCTGGAGTATTACGATCCATTTGGATTATTTTCCCCCTAGCAATTAGCGTGTAAGAATGTGTTGCATAGGGTTGTAGTTAGAAATTACCGTAGTCTTGCGAAAAAGGATATAGTGCCAGAAATGTTGAACAACTTGGACGGCTTCCAAGGCCAGTTTTTCAACATGTAAATACTTGGTTTTGGTAGTCGTGAGACTCCGACTCAAGTAATAGATGACATGTTTATCATGAGAATCATTCTCCTTAACGAGAACCATAGCGATGGTATAGTCTGAAGCTGCGAGGTAAAGGAAATAATCCTGACTGTAATCAGGTGGGAAGAGTAGTGGGGTATGTGTCAAAGACAATTTCAAAGCTTCGAAAGCTTTTTCAGCAGTGGTATCCCATACGAACTCAGAACCTTTCTTGAGAAGTCGCGTAAATCCAAGAGTTAGCTCAGCATAGTTCGGGATGAAATGACGGAGAAATTTTTCCTTCCCTTGCAAACTTTGTAATTGGCGAAGTGAGGAAGGAGGAGGGAGATTGAGAATCACCTCGACCTTCAAAGGATCTACCTTGATCCCTTGACGTGAAACAATAAATCCCAGAAGTCGGTCGGATTCTACGCAAAAAACACATTTGTGGGGATTCAAGCGTATATGGTAAAACTGACATCGAAGAAAAATGGCACGGAGGTGTATTGGATGATCTACACGGTGCATGGAATGAGCGGCTAAGTCATTGAGATATGGATGCACAATGTGCTTTATATCATGAAAGGCATAAGACATAGCACGTTGAAAAGTTGTACTGGCATTCTTTAAACCGAATGGAAGTTTCTGGTAGGTGAAAGTGCCCCAAGGACAAATAAAAGCGGTCTTGTGTTGGTCTGCGGGTACGATATTGATTTGATTATATCTGGAGAAACCATCCATTAGAGAGAAGATTTCACTTCCTGCACAATCTTCGACAATCTGTTCAACAAAGGGGGTAGGAAAGTTGTCTTTAGTAAAAGCTTTGTTAATGTCTCTATAATCAATGCACACGCAGATCGTGCCTTGTTTCTTGTTAATCGGAACAAGATTGGAAACCTAGTCAGTTAGAGCCATAGGGTAAATAAAGCCAAATTTGAGAAGTTTCTCAACTTCAAGCTTGATAGCGACTGCTTTACGTGGGTGGACCGAACGAAGTTGTTGCCGGATGGGTTTAGCACCCGGGTATGTCTTAATCTCATGTACCACAATGTCGGGGTCAATCCCCGACATTTCTTCATAGATCCTTGTGAAGACATCACGATATTCTTGGAAAAGAGACTTGTAGGTGACAACTTCGTCATGGAAACACGAAGCTCCAATATGCACATTTTCAACAACTCTAAGTTTTATGGATATGTCGAGGGGGGTGGTGGGTGAGATATTACTTAAGTTCCCTTCGTATAACATATCGTGTGTAGACTCGGGAACGGTAGAAATGATGACAACAGTCAACGGGGTTGAGATTCGTTGGTAACCCTTGATGGTGTGTTGTTCCAGGAAGAGGATGGAACGATGATGTCCATCATCCCAAAGGGTGTCTTCCATGGACATAATAGACATAATCATCTCGTCCATGGGAAAAATGATGTGGAATGGATCCATAGATAAATCACCAAGAGAAGGGGTACAAGGGGTTTCCGATTGAATGGCTTGATAAGCGGATTCGACTGAACTCAAAGGCATTTTGTCGCCATAACAAAGATGATCGTCGGGGTTGGGTACCATCCACGGGTCGTAAGATGCAGGGCTTCCATGAATAGAGGTGGAGATCATGTTGATCGAGGCGACAAACGGATGTGGAACATCGGGTGGTGGAATGGAGAAGGTACCCATCAAAGAGGAATTTTTAAGAAGATCGACACCGACGTTTTCATATCCAGGGGGGTTTCTGCAATGAAAGGTACATTGTCGGTACATGCATCAGAGTGAAAGAAGGCCAATTGGTCTACGGTAACTACTTTTCCTTGATGTGGGAAATGCACGACATGAAAAAGAGTGGACACAACTGCATGCATGGAATCGATCCAGCTACAGCCAAGTAGAAGGTTGTAATTGAGAGGAGCGTCAAAGACCTCCACTTCAACGTTGACCGTTTTGCCTTCTAACATAATAGGCAATGAAGGGAGGACACTATAAGTCTTAAAACCAAAGCCATTGAAGGCTTTGAGCGTGTTGTGGGATTCAGTTAAAGGAGGAGATCCGATGGCTTTCTAGCAGGTAATAGGCATGACACACGTTGAGGCACCCTCATCAATAACTGTTCTACAAATGTTTTTGTCAGAGATAATAACTTGTATTTGGAATGCGAGTTGAGGGGGTAACCTTGGAATGTGATCTTCCAAGTCAAAAATTATTAAATTTGTATCTGTAGGATCGATTCCACCAGTAGATTTCAACAGTGCCTTCCATTATATAGGACAACTCTGAAGGACTTCAAGGGCTGACATCGCGGACGGTACTTGGGCCAAATCTTCGGCAATACTGTAGTTCTGGGCAGCACATGCATGAGGATTGAAAGCCGATTTTCGAACAACACCCTTTGGGGGAGTGTGAAGAACTGTTTCTAGGCTCGGTCATTCGAGATAAAGAGGATTGTTGGTAGGTGGATTCATGGGAGATGGTTGGACCAACGAAGGAGGTATTACATCAACCTTCTCTTTGGAGGAAGAATAATCTTTGGCTCGAGTGGTAAGTGTGATGTCATTCTTCTTTGAATCACCTATACACATTAAGACATAGGATGTATTGGAGGGGGAAGGTTGGTCATGAATAACCAATTGGGCTTGTTGTTAAGAAGGGAAGGGTTGTGACAACACGGCTGGAGTGGGGGGTTTCGGGGTCCCTTGAAGGAACTTAGTAACCTCGGCTCGTTGTGGACAATCCTTAGTGTAGTGATCATCACCATAGATAAGACAAGGGTATTGGGGTTTGCGCTTATCCTTATCGTCAACAGGTGGTGTTTTGGTTTCCTCAGATTGCGGATTATTTTTATCCTCCTTGTTCTTACCCTTTCCTTTTTTAGATTTATTTTTTCCAGCAAGGGTAGATTGAACAGAGTTCACCTCAGAAGTCTTGTCAGTGGGAGGGGTAGGAGATGGAGCATTTTGAACATTAGAAGCAATGGATTTGGGGTTGTTGCTAGAGGTTTGGACGGAATGGGTTTGGGCATGGAAAGTGCCAATCACACCGTCAGCTGCATGAGAAGCAACAAGAGTAGTTGAAGTAGCAAAAGTAGAAGGGTGAGGTGCGTCGGGGAGTAAGTTGTAAAGAGTACTCGTTTGTGAGTAAACGAGGTCAAGGTATTGAGCACAACTGATTGCCTATTCTCCTGTGACAACCCCACCCATGGCGATGTCACGAGCGATGTCATTCAAGAATGATTTTGTGAACCACTCTTTCAGCAACTGATCGAGAAGTTCAAGTTTGATGAGACGTTGTCTCCATCGCCACTCATGAATGTGATCAGAGATATGAGTGGCTTTGGTTTGTTTGAAAGAACTCAAAATTTTGATTCTTGTTTCGTAACGGATCGGTAACTGGTAGTGGGTGAGGAAATTCATAGCGAGGGTGTTGAAGTCGGTGAAGAAGCCTCGTGGTAATTCTATATACCACTTCGTGGCAGAACCTGTGAGGGTTCGTTGAAAAAGGCGTAAACGAATAGAGTCATCCATCAAGGAGTTGGATGAGCACCAAAGGTGAAAAGTCATTACAAGATTGTTTGGGTCCTCTCCCGGTTTACCATCGAATTTAGGGATTTCGAATGGTAGTTTGGCCGGTATGGCAAGCCATTGAGGAGAGTGATGGATCAGATCATTTAAAATTCTCAACAGATCGGGGAGGTCCAGGGTGGCTAAGAATGGTAATTGTCTATTCACATGTGGGTACTGGTGACTTTGGGGAGGGAGTCTCATCGGTAGACCAGTGGGACCATAAGCAGTTTGCATATAACACGAAGATCCGGGCAGATTCGATTGTTGGTGTGGAGGCAATTTTGTTACTGGATAAATCAGTAGGTGTGAACACTAATAGATCTCCCTAGATCCACCTGGATCTAGAACAAAATAGGATAGGACATGACTCTTTCTCTAAGTTGCAGTCATTGAATATACTACTGTGAATGAATGAGTGACATACCTTTATATCGCTTCCTTAGGTCTTTGTTGTTCCTACTTCGCTCCGATGCTCTTGTGAAATCAGGTCCAAGACAACACAAATCAACCAAAGAAATGATAGCAAAGTATATTCAATGTCAACCTATGCATATGATCGAGTTATGCAATAAAATAAGAGTGATTTTATGGGAAAGGGACATGACGTTGTATTATATTAAATGAAAGTAGAAGATACAACCATATCGCCTTGATGTCACAAGCTTCCTTTCATTGACCCTTGGTTCCAATACACATGCTTTCTCTACATTTGCATGAAGAAGATCCAGTACAACTTGATAGACCAAATAGAGCCTTCATGCTTCTGTCCAAATAGAGTTCTTCACACAATTCTTTCACCATTTCTTCATTCAATCTTGCTTAACCTTTTCTATGAGAAACCTTTCAATATATAGGAGAAGAAGAGATGGTTAAATGGATTAGGATGATCCCACTAAATCTGAGAAGTCGGTAGGATGCCAACCATGTGAATGCCAACTCATTTTCTAGAAGATTCCCTTATAGAACCTTTGTGACCTCTTCTCTTTTTCAAGCTTTGAAACACGTTCGCACCCTACCTATAGAGCAGACTGTGAACAGTTCGCACCCTAAGTATGGGTTGCCTGCGAGAATGAAGGATTTTCTCACCCTATAACATAGGTAGCCTGCGAACTCATCTTAAAAATATGCTTTTTGGAAGAAGACAACAGTCACTTTTCTCAGGTAAAAAGTCCTTGTGGGAGCCTAAATACATCACTGCAGAGACATCACCAGAGTGACCAAAATAATGTGTAACAATACTTCAGTTGACCGGAACTCTTCGTTGGATCAACAAAAGGAGATGGGATGGTCAATTTAGGATGAAATAGGGTTGATTTGGATTCCAACTTTAAAAAAAAAAACATATCGAAGTGTGCATGCATGTCTTTTCTATATCACCTATTGGATCCTTGATCGCAGTGGGCTCTATTAGATCATCAACTTTGGGTAGTCAATCATTAATATAATGGGACAAAGAGACACACCAAGGGTTTTCCTTTAATCCTTTATGTAGATTTTAACCTTGTACAATTATTTACTGCAAACAGATTTTCAATAAAAGAACATAAAATATAAAATGGCAAATACACACATTACACAGATATTTTTCCTCTGGAAACCCAAACTGGGAAAACCAACATCTTTTATATTCATTCCACATGATACATTGTTTGCAATACAATATACATATAGGATCTTGTAGCATCCAAAACCCTAATACAATAACCTGGATTAGTTAACAACCCTAATTCCTTAACCAGAAATAGAAAACCATTGGTGAAAACCATGTGTCGAAAAACCACCCAAAAATAGATGCAAAAACTACCAAAAAACAAAATATGGGCTGATGCCCTCAAACCCACACGTAGGGGGGCTCCCACCCCCCTGTGACCTCCCAGGAAAGGGGTCACTTCACCCCCCTCCAACCCCCTGAACGGGGGGCCTATCGACCCCCTTTGTTACTGTTACTCCCCTACATGCCTGATGCAATGTAGACACTAATTCTATCCATGCAAAGAATACAACACATACCCAAAATTATCCCACTTGTTGTTTTCTTTGCATACAAGGGGTTACAAGGTTGCATAGTCAAAAATTCAGGGCAGCAATGTCCATAGATCCTCTACACCAAGAGAACTTCTCAATGCTCATAGATTTTCTTAATGAATCTACAACATTCTTCAAAGTGTCCACCTTCATCAACAACACCTTCTTTTCTTCAACCATGTCCCTCACAAAGTGATATTTAACATCAATATGATTTGTTTCTTAATGATAAGTTGGGTTCTTCGCCAGAAAAAATGCACTTTCACTCTCACAATATATCCTTATGGTTTGTTGTACTAACCCAATACTTGAACACAATCTTTGTAACCATAATGCTTTCTTGCTTGCATGAGTGGTTGTCATGTATTCAACTTTTGTAGTTGAAAGTGCAACTATAGACTGTCTTTTTCTCATCCAATTGATTTCTCCTCCAAACAGGTTAAACACATACCCGCTTATAGATCTTCTACGATCCAGATCTCCAACCCAGACTACATCCAAAAAGCCATGTATGTCCAACACCCTGTCCAAACTTGGTCTTCCTTGATATCACAATCCATAACTAGTAGTGCCACGCTTGGTCTTCCTTGGTCTTCCTTGAGACATGTCCTCCTCCTCTTCCTGTGTCTTGGGACATTGATCCACATATAACTTTACACCTACAGGAATAGGGACCCTAACTGGTTTGCATTCCTGCATATTAAACCTCTACAATATGGTCTTGACATATTTTCTCTAATTTAACCAGATCTTCTTGTTTTTCCAATCTCTTTTAATTATCATGCCCAAAATGAAATTTGCAGCACCAAGATCCTTCATGTAAAATTTAGAGGACAAATGAGTTTTCACATCTTGAATAATCACCTTGTTGTTTCCTATCAACAACATGTCATCCACATACAAGACCAAATAAATCAAATGATCACCAGTTAATTTAAAATACACACAATGATCCTGTTATCGGATAAATCGGTAGATGCAGACACTAACAGATCTCCCTAGATCCACCTGGATCTAGAACAAAATAGGACAGGACATGACTATTTCCCTAAGTTGTAGTCATTGAATCTACTACTAGGGAGGAATGAGTGACATACCTTTATATCGCTTCCTTAGGTCTCTGTTGTTCCTGCTTCGCTCTGGTGCTCTTGTGAAATCAGGTCCAAGACAACACAAACCAACCAAAGTGAAGATAGCAAAGTACATTCACTGTCAACCTATGCATATGATCAAGGAGTTATGCAATAAAATAAGAGTGATTTATAGGAAAGGGACATGTCGTTGTATTATATTAAATGAAAGTAGAAGATACAACCAAATCGCCTTGATGTCGCAAGCTTCCTTTCAGTGACCCTTGGTTCCAACACACACACTTGCTCTATGTTTGCATGAAGAAGATCCAGTACAACTTGATAGACCAAATAGAGTCTTCAAGCTTCTATCCAAGCAGATTTCTTCACACAATTCTTTCGCCAATTATTCATTCAATCTTGCTTAACCTTTTCCGTGAGAAACCTTTCAATATATAGGAGAAGGAGAGATGGTTAAATGGATGAGGATGATCCCACTAAATCTAAGAAGTTAGTAGGATGCTAACCATGCGAATGCCAACTCATTTTCTAGAAGATTCCCTTCTAGAACCTCTGTGGCCCCTTCTCTTTTCCAAGCTTTGAAACAGGTCTTCACCCTACCTATAGAGCAGACTGTGAACAGTTCACACCCTAAGTTTGGTTTTCCTGCGAGAATGAATAATTTCCGCACCCTGTAATATAGCAACCTGCGAACTCATCTTAAAAATGTGTTTTTTGGAAGAAGATAGCAGTCACTTTTCTCAGGAAAAAAGTCCTTGTGGGAGCCTGAATACATCACTTGTAAAGACATCACCAGAGTGACCAAAATCATGTGTAATAGAATGCCCCCCAAAGTATGAGGTCGAAACTTGTGATAGCCGAAATACTTTGTAAAATGTGTGTGTGTGTGTCAGAAACAAGGAGCGCACATAATCGAAAACCTATAAACAACCAATCATCTGCAGAATATAATCCCAATTCTGAGGTAGGAATTCCCATGCTCAGATCACAAATGAATGGAATCATAAACGTAGGTCATGGCCAACAATCATACACCATGGATCCATGTCATCAAAATGCTACATAGCCACCAGGAATACACTGTCGATCTATGTGAGAAGAATTGAATAATGGAATAGCCACGTGACATACAAAGTGGATTTATGTGCCGATACAAATCATACATATTTCATCGCAGCCTGGATCAAAAAGATGAGACCCAGGGTCTTCAATCCCATCACCTGAAAGTACGAATATAGCCATGCGATTACATGTGCTGAAGTCGAACATGGTAGAAACCACTTGATTACCGGTCATTGATGAAAACCGTTAACAAGTGCGAGGGAAATCACCATTGATGTCAATGACTCCCAAGGTATCGAAGTATAATCCGAACGAATGCGAATGAATGAGCTGAGGTCAAGCACTCGGCGGAATCTCTCGATCAGGTATCAATGATGTGAAACCCCTGTCAAAAGCGAAGAGACCTGCCATTATGGCATGTAGGTTCCAAGGTACTAAATGATTTCTATGTCTCATTTCCGAATAATGAGTTGGAGTCGATGAAACAAGACTCGTCACAGGAGGGCCTTGATGTATCCCCCATCAATGACATGAAATAAGTAACAGATTTTGAGGGTGAAACAAAGTATGAATACAGGTTGAAACAGACACAGGGAAGGCCGACATAGTAAGAATGGACAACTGCAAATGGCTGACTCAATAGAGGGCTCATGTGAACTTATCTTGAACATATGAACGACACAACCAAGGACTTGGCAGCACTGACTCAAAGATGACCCAAGATATGACCTTCTAGTAAGTCGAACGAGAGACAAATGGATTTCCCAACCCGGATTCAAATGACGAATAGGGGGTGTCATGTTCAAGAGCTGTGCTTACTGGCATTAATATGAATACGAAAACACATCCCTTTCCCAAAATTTCCCCCACCATTTCTATCGAGTACCTCTTTATTTTTACACAAGCTTAACAAGGATAACATATGCTTGTCGATGTAAGCTCATCCTTCGGACGAGTCCCTCGGAGTATATTCAACGAACTCTAGGAAGGAGTGGTTCAGTCCCATTGCGGGTCTTTCGATGTTTGTTTAATAAGTCCAAGGATAGAAAACTCAAGGGTTTTTTATGTTTTGAGATCCTAAAAAACACTTAAAGAGAACTATCCCAGTTCCTTTTTTGTAAAATAGTTCGACGAGACTGAAAAAGTGATAAACTATCGCCCGTCGAATGTTTTCTTCAAATACTTTAACAAGTGTGAAAAGAAAAAGATCACTCGGCAATCTTTTTGTTTTTATGGAGCATGAAAAGAGCTTAAAGGATACTCCTTTACATTCGTCGTTTTCGAGTTACCATGACAAGTACGAAAAGACGAGAAAAAATATACTCGGTTACGTTCTCATATATTTTCGAGCGCGAGAACAAACGAAGATTGAGCTCGAGGTTTTTTCTAAAAAAACATAAAAAAGTAGTCGTACATGCGACAAAAATAAAAACACCCGTACCCCCTCGTTCAGACTTCGAACTTGCTATATCTGGGAAAAAACATACTGACAAGGCTATTAGGGTATTAGGTTTTATAAACAAAGCAATAAAAATAATATAAAAAATCAATAAAAAATAGTAAAAAGTGAATAAATATGGGTGAAAAGGATTTTTTACCATTTCATTGTTACTTTGCCCAAAAACTTGTCCAACATACCTCATTTTCCCCCAAATTTCTTTGCTCAATTGCGGGAGGCACAAGCGATCATTCGACGAACGATTTCATCCAACGAGGTAATCTCTTAATTCTCTAACTTTTCTATGGTTTATTTTTTGTTTTTATTGGCAATTTTTTGGGTTTTGAGTCCATTTTAGATTCGGAACATGCGCCCAAGCATTCTCGCAGGTGGCCTTCAGGGCACCTACGAGAATATCGCACTGTGCAAAAGGTCCACCTGCACGGGCCGAAAAATGGATTTTAAAGTGAGGTTTTGCTCAATAAAAATTATGCAAGAGTTTAAAACAAGTTTTTTACTTCCCTCTCATGGCTCTTTTGCAATTTTTTGACCATCACAATGTTGGAATGGAGAGAAAAAGAACATGAGGAGGATGATGCCATTGTTGGGAATGACCCAGGTACAGTCACTGCCCTCCGGGACTATGGGCTCTTGAAATTTTTCAGGATTCTGGGCATGAGAGCCCAACTCAGGTTGTTGGAATACCTGGTCCACATGTGGGACATGGATCAATAGTTATTTCACGTGGGAGTCCATACGCTGACACTAGATATCGAGGATATCTATTTTCTAACAGGGTTGACACGGCATGGATACCATGCTACTTTGACTGGAGGTAGAGGCGGCGAACTCCCTATGAGCGAGTATTGTCACCAATATTGTGTTCCCGAGGCAGAGAGAAGCAAGGGTAAGGTTGCCATTTGGGGGTTCCAAGATCTGACCCTACGAACCATCTTGTTTACTATTGCACGCATGGTTGGGAGTGCGGCTTTGCACATGGCTCACCAGAGCTATTTCCAATACGCCATAGAGTGCACAGAGCCTCGTGTCTTCAACTGGTCGGATGCAGTTCTCCACAGTATGAAGAGACAATTGACAAAGTGCAGAAAGGGTGAATTGAAGCAGTTTGGGTACGGGTCACTTTTAGTGTCATTCTTCCTCGAGAGGGTCCCACTGCGGCGACTACAGGTTGATTGGGGTTTACCGGCCCCACAGGATCTGAGGATGTTGAGGTGGTGTAACCTCATGGCTCGACACATAGCAGGGCCTATAATCAAGTATAATGATTCATTTTTTGACTGGTTGAGGCCCCATATGTTGATGATCGACGACTACGCATTTGTTGGTTTGGATTTTCGAGGGGATCCAGATTTGGCCCTGCCTGAGGATGCTCAGTGGGGTGACTTAGGTAAGAAGTACACATTTTTGTTCTTTTTAACAAATTTTGCAAATTTTATCATATGAAATGTTTTTATGTTTATCCAAGAACTAATCAAAAAATTTATTTTTGATGACACAGATGTGGGGTTGTATCGACCTCCAGGAACGTCTCCCATTCAAAGTCGAGGAGAAGCGGCCCCAGTGGTGAGATGGGATGTCGAAGACTACGAGGCAGTGGAACAGAACTTGGAGGGGTTGGCCATGGACGTCCCGGATATTGCTATTGGGGAGATCCCGAGACGTTACCAGCGCCATACTGTGGGCGTGTCCGAGTTTCTCAATCGACTACTTCATAGGGTAGCCCGAGAAGTTGTGTGTTATCTTGAGCGTCATCCATGACACTATTTTTTAGAAGCTATGGGCTTCATATTTTGAGATTTTGATCCTTGGATAAAAACGTTTTGTAAAAACTTTTGATCGTTATATACATATATACGGCTTCTACCGGCTTATTTTGTGTTGTGTTATACATGTGATGTGTGATTGGTTTATAAATGTCCCAAAAGTTTGTCTAACACATAGTTGGCTAAGGCATCAGTCAATGTATTTAAACATCTAGGAATGTGTTGATATTCAATATAATCAAAATAACGTTCCAAGAGGCGAATTCGTAAATATACCCGTAATAAAGTAGGACTCCGGATAGCATAGACATTACTTAATTGTAGTACTACTAGCTGCGAATCGAGTCGTATAACCAAGTGGTGGATATCAAGCGAAATAGCATCAATCAACAATTCGATGACGAAGCTATATTCTGCAATATTATTGGTTGCACAATAGAGGCACACACCTCATAGACTGATAAGTTCGTTTGTAGGGGCATAAATTGCCCATGCAGCAGAAGCAAGGTTTTGAGTACTATGGCTAGCTCCATCGGCGAAGCCAATGTGGGGTGGCGAAGACTCCGACATATGGAAACCAAGCACAATGCATGATAAGCAGTCGAGGGCAGAGACCAAATAATGAAAAATCATACTAAAGTAACACACACAAAAGTATGATACAATAAAATACAAGCACTCATGCACAGGTGATCTTAAGCATAGTACTTCTTTAAATACAACTCATTTATGGGTTCACTCAAAGGGATACCATCGTATTCCACTAACTCGTAAGCTCCTTTCTCCAAAACTCGCCTGACGTTATAAGGACCTCGCCACATAGCTTCAAATTTTTTGGCTCCTAGCATATCCCGATCTTGTTCATAAAGGAGAACCAGATAACCTTCGGAGAAAATGCGTGGCTTGACATGTTTGTCATATTGGGCTTTGATGCGTTTCTTCTGGGATTCTATAACTAGGGTGGCATCGCGACGAGTTTCTTCTAATTGCATGAGATACAACAGACTTTCTTCTTCGGTAGAAATCTTTGGGAGAAGTTCAACGGCTAGTTTTAGGGAGGGTATCTCACATTCAATCGGCAAGATGGCTTCTAGACCATAGACTAACTAGAATGGTGTAAACTCAGTAGCAGACTTAACGGATGTCTGGTAAGCCCACAATGTTGAAAACAACATTGTGTGCCAACTTATTTTGTGAATCCCTATCATTCGTTGAAGCATGGTAATGAGGATTTTGTTTATTGCTTCAACTTGGTCATTGGCTTGTGGGTAATAGGGTGTTGAGTTTTCATGGCGAAGACCCAACTTTTTAGTGAGTTCAGACATCATGAAGTTTCTAAAGTGGCTACCGTGGTAAGTAACGATAGCTTGAGGAACACCAAACTGAGCAATGATGTGATTGAATATAAATAATGTTGCAGTCCTTCCGGTATTGTCGAATGTTGGCATCGCCTCGGCCCATTTCGTAAAATAATCTATAGCTACAATAATGTATCCATGCCCCTAGGCCGAGTGAGGGTGACATGTCATGAAATCGATACCCCATTTCACAAAAGGACCAACGGAGACCACAGGGTGTAGAGGAGCAGGGTGTGATTGTATTTTATTGTTGTAGGTTTGGCAAGCGTGGCATTTTTGGACAGCAATTATACAATCGTTGAATAAAGAAGGCCAAAAATACCCTGCTCGTAAGATCTTCTAGGCAGTAGCATTCCCATACATGTGACCACCACGAGCTCCAGAATGGTAGTCATTTAGGGCTTTCTCGACTTCATCAAATGTGAGGCAGCATCGAAAAACGGAGTCAATCCCACGATGATAAAGAGTATCACTGAGGATAATATACTAACGGGCTTGGTAGCGTATTCGACGGCAGTGAGTGCTAGAAAAATTGGGTAGGAAAGTCTGGGTTTGGAGATATATGATGATATCTCCGTACCAAAGGTCATAGGAACTAATCAATAAAAGGGATTCATCAGGTAATGAATTTGATGCTACATTTTCCATCTCAGAGCAGGGAGGGTCGCATATCAACTCGGCAAACACCAAGGATTTCTTGGACTTAGCACATTCGAATTCTAAGTCAAACTCCTGGAGTATTACGATCCATTTGGAGTATTTTCCCCCTAGCAATTGGCGTGTAAGAATGTGTTGCATAGGGTTGCAGTTAGAAATTACCGTAGTCTTGCGAGAAAGGATATAGTGCCAGAAACGTTGAACAGCTTGGACGGCTGCCAAGGCCAATTTTTCAACATGTAAATACTTGGTTTCGGTAGTCGTGAGACTCTGACTCAAGTAATAGATAACATGTTTGTCATGAGAATCATCCTCCTGGACGAGAACCATAGCAATGGTATAGTCCGAGGATGCGAGGTAGATGAAATAATCCCGACTGTAATCTGGTGGGAAGAGTAGTGGGGTACGTGTCAAAGATAGTTTCAAATCTTCGAAAGCTTTGTTGGTAGTGGTATCCCATATGAACTCAGAACCTTTCTTGAGCAGTCGCGTAAATCCAAGAGTTAGCTCAGCATAGTTTAGGATGAAACGATAGAGCAAGTTTGCCTTCCCTTGTAAACTTTGTAACTGGCGAAGTGAGGAAGGAAGAGGAGGATTGAGAATCACCTTGACCTTCAAAGGATCTACCCTGATCCCTTGACGTGAAACAATAAATCCCAGAAGTCGGTCGGATTCTACACAAAAAACACATTTGTGGGGATTCAAGCGTATGTGGTAAAACCAACATCGAAGGAAAATGGCGCGGAGGTGTATTTGATGATCTACACGGTGCATGGAATGAGTGGGTAAGTCATCCAGATATGGCTGCACGATGTGCTTTATATCATGAAAGGCATAAGACATAGCACGTTGAAAAGTTGCACTGGCATTCTTTAAACCGAATGGAAGTTTCCGGTAGGCGAAAGTGCCCCAAGGAAAAATAAAGGCAGTCTTGTGTTGGTCCACGGGAACGATATTGATTTGATTGTATCCAGAGAAACCATCCATCAGAGAGAATATTTCACTTCCAGCACAATCGTCGACGATCTGGTCAATGAAGGGGATAAGAAAGTTGTCTTTAGGACAAGCTTTTTTAATGTCCCTATAATCAACGCACACGCAGATTGTGCCTTGTTTCTTGTCAATCGGAACAAGATTGGAAACCCAGTCAGTTAGAGCCACAGGGTAAGTAAATCCAGCAAACCCAGTCAGTTAGAGCCACAGGGTAAATAAAGCCAGCTTTGAGAAGTTTCTCAACTTCAAGCTTGATAGCGGTTGCTTTACGTGGGTGGACCGGACGAAGTCATTACTGGACGAGTTTAGCTCCCGGGTATGTCTTAATCTCATGTACCACATTGTCGGGGTCAGTCCCCAGCATTTCTTCATAGCTCCATGCGAATACGTCAGGAAATTCTTGGAAAAGAGACTTGTAGGTGACAACTTCGTCATGGGAACACGAAGCTCCGATATGCACATTTTCGACAACTCCAAGTTTTATGGATATGTTGAGGGGGATGGTGGGTGAGATATTACTTAAGTTCCCTTCATAGAGCATATCATGTGTAGACTCGAATATGGTAGAAATGATGACAACAGTCGATGGGGTCGAGAGTCGTTAGTAACCCTCGATGGTGCATTGTTCCAAGAAGAGGATGGAACGATGATGTCCATCGTCCCAAGGGGTATCTTCCACGGACATAACAGACATAATCATCTCGTTTGTAGGGAAAATGACGTGGAATGGATCCGGAGATAAAGCACCAAGAGAGGGGGTAGAAGGGGTTTCCGATTGAATGGCTTGATAAGCGGATTCGACCGGACTCAAAGGCATTTTGTTGCCATAATGAAGATGATCGTCGGGGTTGGGTACCATCCACGAGTCGTAAGGTGCAGGAGTTCCATGAATAGAGGTGGAGATCATGTTGATCGAGTCGAAAAACGAATGTGGAACATTGGGTGGTGGAATGGGGAAAGTACCCATCAAAGAGGAATCTTTAAGAAGACACACAATGACGTTCTCATATCCCGGGGGGGTTTGCAATGAAAGGTACATTGTCAGTATGTGCATCAGAGTGAAAGAAGGCCAATTTGTCTACAGTAACTACTTTTCCTTGATGTGGCAAACACACGACACAGAAAAGAGTGTACACAAATGCACGCATGGAATCGATCCAGCTATGACCAAGTAGAAGGTTGTAATCGATAGGAGCGTCAAATACCTCCACTTCAACGTTGACCATTTTTCCTTCTAACGTAATAGGAAATGAAGGGAGGAAACCATAAGGATTAAAACCAAATCCATTGAAGGCTTTGATCATGTTGTGGGATTTAGTTAAAGGAGGAGAGTCAATGGCTTTCCAGCAGGTAATAGACATGACACATGTCGAGGCACCCTCATCAATAACTATTCTACAAATGTTTTTGTCATAGACAATAACTTGTATTTGGAATGCGAGTTGAGGGGGTAACCTTGGAATGTGATCTTCCAAGTCAAAAATTATTAAATTTGTATCTGTAGGGTCGATTCCACCAATAGCTTTCAACAGTGCCTTCTGTTGTATAGGACAACTCTGAAGGACTTCGAGGGCTAACATCGCGGATGGTGCTTGGGCCAGATCTTTGACAATACTGTAGTTCTGGGCAACACATGCATGAGGATTGAAAGCCAATTTTCAAACAACAGCCTTTGGAGGAGGGCGAAGGACTATATCTAGGCTCGGTCGTTCGAGATGAAGAGGACCATTGGTAGGTGGAGTCATGGGATATTGTTGGACCAATGAAGGAGGTATTGCATCAACCTTCTCTTTGGAGGAAGAATAATGTTTGGCTCGAGTGGTAAGTGTGATGTCATTCTTCTTTGAATCACCTATACACATTAAGACATAGGATGTATTGGAGGGGGAAGGTTGGTCGTGAATGACCAATTGGGACTGTTGTTGAGAAGGCAAGGGTTGTGACAATACTGCCGAAGTGGGGGGTTTCGGGGTCCCTTGAAGGAATTTAGTAACCTCAGCTCATCGTGGGAAATCCTTAGTGTAGTGATCATCACCACAGATAAGACAAGGGTATCGAGGTTTGCGCTTATCCCTATCGTCAACAGGTGGTGTTTTGGTTTTCTCAGATTGCGGAGTATTTTTATCCTCCTTGTTCTTACTGTTTCCTTTTTTGGATTTATTTTTGCCATCAGGGGTAGATTGAACAGAGTTTACCTCAGAATTCTTGCTAGTGGGAGGGGTAGGAGATGGAGAATTTTGAACAATAGAAGAAATGGATTTGGGGTTGTTGCTAGAGGTTTGGACGGAATGAGGTTGGGCATGGAAAGTGCCAATCACTCCGTCAGTTGCATGAGAAGCAACAGAAGTAGTTGAAGTAGTAGAAGTAGAAGGACGAGGTGCGTCGGGGAGTAAGTCATAAAGAGTACCCGTTTGGGAGTAAACGAGGTCGAGGTATTGAGCACGACTGATTGCTTGCTCTTCTATGACAACTCCACCAATGGAGATGTCACAAGCGATGTTGTTCACGAATGATTTCGTGAACCACTCTGCCAACAACTGATCGGGAAGTTTGAGTTTGATTAGACGTTGTCTCTATCGCCACTCATGAATGTGATCAGAGATATGAGTGGCTTTGGCTTGTTTGAAAGAACTCAAAATTTCGGTTCTCGTTTCGTAGCGGATCGGTAACTGGTAGTGGGTGAGGAAAGCCATAGCGAGGGTGTTGAAGTCAGTGAAGAAGCCTCATGGTAATTCTATATACCACTTCGTGGTGGAACCTGTGAGGGTTCGTTGAAAAAGGCGTAAATGAATAGAATCATCCATCAAGGAGTTGGATGAGCACCAAAGGTGAAAAGTCATTACATGATTGTTCGGGTCCTCTCCTGGTTTAACATCGAATTTAGGGATGTCGGATGGTAGTTTGGCCGGTATGGCGGGCCATTGAGGAGAGTGACAGATCAGATCATTTAAAATCCTCTACAGATCAGGGAGGTCCAGAGTGGCTAAGAAGGGTAATTGTCTATTCACATGTGGGTAGTGGTGACTTTGGGGAGGGAGTCCCGTCGGTAGACCAGTGGGACCATAAGAAGTTTGCATATAATGTGAAGATCTGGGCAGATTCAGTTGTTGGTGTGGAGGCAAGTAATTCATAGGGTTGTACCCTTGAACAGGGGCGTGGGGTTGAGCGTTCAAGCCCCAAATAGGATTGGACGTGCCTAGATATGGTTGGCATGTACTAGGGGGTATGAAGGAGCTAGCTTGAGGTTGTTTCCCCCCATTCAAGGGAGGATTATGTTGAATAAGATAATTTCAATACTGGGCCAATGATGGAGGTATGTTTTGTCCATAGGGCAGGGTCGGTGGGGGTTTCCCTCCAATCGGGGGCATCCCAATTGGGATTTGTCCTACAAAAGAGGATTGGGTTTGGCCTCCTTGGTGAAATTGTCCACCTACAGGAATCTGGTAATTAGGTGTGAAATATGGGATGGTGCCACTAGGTTCGGTGCCTCTGATAGAGGATGGAAGAGGCCCTCTGAAAGGGGGTCAAGGAAGTGTCAGAATGAAACTAGGAATGAGATGGTGCCCAGAGAGAGTGGAAACGGTAGGAGTCCTGGATGAGATATGTGTAGGAGCGGGAATAGAAACATTCAACGCATGATATCTAGGTGGAAGTGTTGGGGTGAATCTGGGCAAAAGCGGTGTGCCAATGGGGGCTTGGCTAGCCGCTGTAATCCCGGTGTGAGGATTCATAGTATCTAGGACCATTGTGTAATGGATTGTTTGTAGAGGGATCATCAAGATGTGGTTAGCTAGTGGAGCATATGTACCAGGAAAATAATAGGTAGTAGTAAAAGGTATTGCATCTGGATCAGATGTTTCGGGCATCTCAGGTGTGACAGTGATATTGAAGCCTACTCCTAAGCCAAAGATATCCCATCTAAAAATGCCAATAGTCCAAAAAGGATCTTGACTCTTAGGTCCTATGAAAGGTCCAGTTGGTAATCTAGAAGACTGAACAACTATATCTCCAGAAGAATTCACTCGAACAATACGTCTCTCAGAGTCGGGAGAAAGTCAGAAGTCCTCTCGAGAATTGATAATTCGGAACCATTCTAAAGAGTTAGTTCTTTCCACTTGTGGAGTGGCAATGTCTTGGACTTCACTCTACTGAGGAGAGCCCTCCAGTGAGTTGGTAGGCAAGGGTTGAGAACCTTCCATATCTTCTGGGGGTAAGCCTTGCATTCTACGTGAACAGCGTGGAGGGTCAATTGTGATCGAGTTAGAATTTTATGAAAGAAAATATATGGCCAACTTGGGTAAACAAACAGCATGTGCTAATAAAATCTATGAAGCACAACCAAGCAAACAAGACCTTCTAATTCTGAAGTCACTAGTTGGTGATGAAATCCAACGTCGCGACGACAAGACAAGAAAGGGTTGGGCTAGGGTGGAAAAGTTACATTGACGACCTGTTTAACAGACTTACACCTTGGTGCAAGCTCCCACACACAATCATGGGTATACCCTCCAAGGAGCCCGAGTGAGTCTGGCCAACGTCGATTCCAGGTACCGTGAAGACTTACCCCTTCACAGTCACCTTGTGTAAGACCCTGAGAAGATAGGCTACTAAGGTTACCACCACCAACAATGATGCCTGGGGGAACAGTCGACAATCTGATCCACACGCAAGGGTAGGTTATCTAGCTCGAAATCAGCTTGAGAGGCTTCCACTCATCATTATGGGTATACCTTCAAGTTACCCCCGTAATACGTGCAATCTCTACACCGAGATCAATAAAGCGGGGTGAGTAACTTTGTCAATCTCAACATGACCTTAGGTTTGACCCTTGTGTGAGAAGGGCTTCCCAGGAAAAAATGTTGCAAATGGAATTTGACACTCCTTATCACAAGATACTATTGTGTTTTTTGTTCTTTGGAGAGTGTGTCTCACTGCCTATTCCAAAGCTCTAGCCTAGCTAATGTTGGTGTAAAAGAGACCTAGAAAAAGTTACTAGTTGAATTTTAAAGTTGCGCAATATTATTAAAGGTTGTTGTTATGCAAAAAGGAGACGGAAATGAAATCGATGTTGTCTGAGACTCTGACCCAACAATGCGTAAATAGGGATGAATGATACAAATTTTGTTCGATGAATCCTATTTACAGGAGGGTAAGAGGAGTTTTCTGGAACAATGTGAACTACGATGTATGATCTTCTCTTAAATGTAATATCAAACAATCATTAACAATGCAAATTCCCTATTCGTTCTCTTTCAATACTTGAATGCCCATATTTTTCGAATAAAAGGTTGCTTAAAAAAAAAAAAAAATGTCTTTAATTTTTTATTAGAAACCAAGCAACAAGGATGGAACTAAGAAAAAGTAAGCAACCAACGAAAAAGAAATACACAACAAACACCCAAATTGATCTTTCAATGAAGATAAAAATAGCAAACTGACAAGTCCAGTCTCTTCAAAAGCACATGGGTAACAATTTTCGAAGTAATAAGCAATTGAAAAGGACAATTAATCTCAACTTTTAATCCAATCAAAGGCTCCCGACCAAAGAAGCACTCGGATTTGAGAATCGAAGATTATACCGTTGTCAAGAAAAGGTCAAGAGGTAAAAATTGAGAAAAAATGATCAAGAAGATCTTTCGATTTTCGAAAACTAATCATTCGCGAGATTTGAAGTCAAGAAACATTCAATCACTGGCCAGAGAAGTTCTTTCCAGACCCACCAACCAATCTGGGCATCTGAAAACACAAAATACTTAATCCAAAAAAAATTCAAAGTGAGTTCACAGTCTGACAGTGGAGTACAGTGCGAGAATTAAGGATTCTCGTAGGCTAGACACGGGCAGGTTGCGAGAAGTTCACACTGAACTGAACACTAGGGTGTGAACTTCAGTGATTCTTGCATACTACAGAGAGGTGCAGTGCGAGAAGGTCTATAATCAAGCAAATTTTGGAAAACTTGTAGAACTTTTGAGGGAACTTCTGGATCCAGGGAGTCTGTGAGGAGCTCATCAAGACTCAGAGATTGATTGGGAATGAAAAAGGGTAGGTCAAGAGAAAATGGCCAGATAAAAACCACTAAAATGGGTTGCATCCCTAGCGGAGTCACCAATTTTGTTATCGGATAAATCAGTAGGTGTGGACACTAACAAATGTCCCTAGATCCACCTGGATCTAGAACAAAACAAGACAAGACATGACTCTTTCCCTTAGTTGCAGTCATTGAATCTACTACTAAGGAGGAATGAGTGACATACCTTTATATCACTTCCTTAGGTCTCTATTGTTCCTACTTCGCTCCAGTGCTCTTGTGAAATCAGGTCCAAGACAACACAAACCAACCAAAGTGAAGATAGCAAAGTACATTCAATGTCAACCTATGCATATGATTAAGGAGTTATGCAATAAAATAAGAGTGATCTTATGGGAAAGGGACATGTCGTTGTATTATATTAAATGAAAGTATAAGATACAACAAGATTGCCTTGATGTCGCAAGCTTCCTTTCAGTGACCCTTGGTTCCAACACACACATATGCTCTACGTTTTCATGAAGAAGATCCAGTACAACTTGATAGACCAAATAGAGTCTTCAAGCTTCTATCCAAGCAGATTTCTTCACACAATTCTTTCACCAATTCTTCATTCAATCTTGCTTAACCTTTTCCATGAGAAACCTTTCAATATATAGGAGAAGGAGAGATGGTTAAATGGATGAGGATGATCCCACTAAATCTGAGAAGTCAGTAGGATGTCAACCATGTGAATGCCAACTCATTTTCTAGAAGGTTCCCTTCTAGAACCTTCGTGACCTCTTCTCTTTTCCAAGCTTTGAAACAGGTTCGCACCCTACCTATAGAGAAGACTGCGAATAGTTTGCACCCTAAGTTTGGGTTTCCTGTGAGAATGAAGGATTTTCGCACCCTGTAATACAGGTAGCCTGCGAACTCATCTTAAAAATGTGTTTTTTGGAAGAAGACAATAGTCACTTTTCTTAGGCAAAAAGTCCTTGTGGGAGCCTGAATACATCACCTGTAAAGACATCACCAGAGTGACCAAAATCATGTGTAACAGATCCTCTTTGCTTCATGTGAAGCCAAGTCCCAACATATAAGTATCAAATTTTTTATACCACGTCCTCGGTGGTTGTTTTAAACCATACAGGGACTTTTTCAACTTGCTTACAAGCTCCTTCTTTCCCTTCATAGCAAATTATTTTGCCTGCTTCATGTAGATTTCTTATGTTGATTATTTGGGTTGGTTGACAGTGATGTCAACCATTGAAGAAATTCCAGTAGCAAATTCTGGTAGCACAAAGGTTTGGGTAATGGACCCAAGTTTGTTTGATGTATAATGGTATGAGTTTTAATATATTTGAAGGTAAGACTATTCTAGATGGATAGTACATGTCATTCCATTTTTGGTGGTATGTGGAACGTCACATAACTCCTCACGGTTAGAGATTTATGGCCATGTGAAGTTGGAGAACCCTCATGAGTCATCTAGAAGCCCCAAAAGGTCAAAGTAGTCAAAGTGGTTGCAAAGAAGAAATTATTTAAATAATAAAGTGAAGTGATGAGTGTAATATAATTCAAACTGGATACAAAATAAATTATTTAAATAATAAAGTTAATGGAGAAATTACCAAGTGGACAAGAGGTTAAAAGTGGGTTAGCCCTAAAATAAGGAAAGTGGTTTAAGATGGTTAGAAGGTAACCCCTTGAGGAAGCTACATAAAAGTATAAATAAGAGGCAAGGGTCTCTCATTTTAATTAAACTTGAGCATATTGAATATCTACAAGTGACTGAGGTAACCAAAGGATATCTAAGGAGAATTTCATAGGGAAGGTGAAGTAAATAAGGTTGAAATTCAAGGGAGGATAAATTCTTTTGATGATGTTTTCTAAGGTATGTTATTTACAGGTCATCTCACCATTTTCGCAATAGATTTTTTTCTAGAATGATTCAAACCGTGAAATATGGAGGTCGTTGAGGAAACATATCCAAGTAGCTGTAATAAAAAATTTAGCTTGTGGTTTGTTGTATTTTTGGAGTTACACTCCATAGAAAATAGGGTTTGTGGCTAGTCCTGAAACTAGTCTAAAACAGGTGGTCCGGGTAAAACGTCATAACTTCTTCATAATAGATCCAAATTCAGTAAGACCAAATGTATTGGTTATATTACAGCCTTTAGTGTTTTTTGTATCATTTTCAGATCCATACAACAAATATTTTGTGCAGGGCATGCTCTACAAGTTTGTTCTCTAGAATAAGCCAGAATTCAACAAGGTATGTCATTTTTGCTATAACTCCTTTTCTGAGAGGTTCCAAGTAGTGAAACCTGGAGGAATTGCATAAAATACATTGAAGAACATTGTGTGTTATTTTCAGATCTTTATTCATTACAGGTACATAGTTATGATTATTTCAAGTTAGGGTTGTTGACTAATCCAAAATTGGTCATGTGAGACTAAAGTAAAGTTCAATGAAAATGCTAGTCTCTTGTTGTTAAAGTCAAGGAAGGTTTGCAGGTATGTGATAATATATGCCAAGTCTATTACAGAGTTACAAATCAGATTTGGATGATGAAATTTATGAGGGATTTTGGTTGAGGTACATGTTGGGTACATGGTTGAGACAAGAAGTTGATGAGTTGGCACATACATGAGGTGTATAATTGATGATGTTCGTACATATTAATGAGTCATAGTTGTTGAGTAGTTGATGCATGATTGGTATTGTTAGCACAAAAATTTGCGGTAGAAAATTTGGTCATTTCGCAGCACCGGTGAATCAGGAGATTTTGTAGCGCATCTTGAGTGCATCTTCCCTCATTACCATTATTGCATTTATGAAGCTGGTGTCAGCCGATCTCATTGTTTTAAGCATCCATGTTTTAAAAGGAAATAATTGAGATTTGGTCATTAAAGTTGTCTAACTGTTTTATCAAATATTTGAATTCTACTCCTAGTTCGGACAGGCGCTGCGGAATCTGTTGTAGATTGGCCGGTAGAGGGAAATTGGAGATGATGATGATCCATTTTTTATGGTGATTAGTTTTTGGAAAATTGAAGTGTTAAGGAAATATTCTAATTGCACCTACTGGAGGCATCTACAATCTCATAATCCATCAACTAAGATTTTTTGTGTTTTTGAAGAGTTGTTGCATCACACAGAAAAACACAGAGATCTTGTAGCACCTGGCGCTACAGAATTGTCTACACGGACTATTCTGTAGTTGTGATACCAAAGGCACTATAGAATCACCTAGCCAGACACAGAAAATGTGCTACGGAATCACCTAGCCAGACACAAAAAAGGCGCTACGGAATCTGCAGAGCAATTTTATAGGAGGGCGCTACGGAATTTCCAGTAGCGGCTATTGTTACAAATTTTATCATAAAACCAAAACGGCAAAGTGGGTTTCTCTTAAAATTGTTTTGGATAAAGATGGTATCCCTATTGACATGCTGAACAAGTTTCAGCCTGACCCAGTTTGGAATTTGAGAGAAACATTTAAAACACCAGTGCATTGTGAAATGTGTTGCAAATTCTTTGTTTTGCATAGTTGATTGGATATTCGTCCTGTTGGGAGGTTGTCAGTTGTCAAGGAGAGTTTGAATGAATTCTCATGGATCAGTTATATCTCAAGGGACACCTACACCTAAATTTTATCTCCATTAAATAGCTCATGCAATGAAGCGGAAACAATTTATTAATGACTTCCAACAATTTCCTGAAAATTAGCAGTTTGTTGGATTTTTGTCTCTTTGACTATTGCCACCTATCTCCAAGGCTTAGAATCCAATAAAAGAGATGGGATTCGACCTCCTAAGGAAATTTGGATGCTATTTTCTACTTAAGATAGGAGGGATCTCTTAGAGAGGGGTTGGATTCATGATCCAAGAGAGGAGAGAGCTAGAGGAGCAGTTTAGTTGCTCAATTGTAAGCCTGAGGGCCTGTTGTAATTAGCATTTATGCCATTAGAGATTCATGAGAGTTTCTTATCAGAATTTGTGTTCTTTGTTATCATTTTATCTTGTTATATTTCTTGAATGGAATTGTAGGCATTGAATATCAATGGTTGTTCATGAGGCAGGAGACTCATGAGCTGCAAATGATTTGTAGTAATTGCCTCCTTTCATGATCTCTGTTCTAGTTATCTTTTAATTCATTTTTGCAGAGAGGATATTTTCTTGATGATATTCTTCTTTTTGTTATCTTTATTATACATCCATCCATAATTATATCCCTTTTGGTCTGGTATGATCTTGAGTGCCTTTGATCTATAGGATGTGTTGACTCCATGCCCAATGGAATGCTTCTGCTAACAGTTTGTTGCCCTCTACCTTTCTTGCTCTTCCTTATTGATCCACGCTTTTAAAATTGATTTAATTTTTCAGGTTTGAATGGTTGATGTAAAATACCTTTTTAGTGATGTTAACGAAACAGAGCCTACTCTGGTTTTGATGTATCAAATCTGATGAAATCTTGTTTAATGGAAGTTAGATTTCTTTTTTCCATATTAATCTCTCTCACTCTCAAATTTTGTTGTCATTGAAGGATTCAAATGATGTTGTGTAGTTGTATGACAATGGATGTTTGATTGTCATACTTTTATACCTTTATTAGAGTTTTGTTTGCTTGGATTTAAGAAGTCCTTGTATCTTAAGCATTTCTCTTCTTTGTCTATTGGCATAGCCTGAAGCTAGTGGTAGATTCACTTCATTTTCTTACTAATTCTTCCTCGTATCCATACTAATCCTCAAAACCCTGACCTAATTTAAAACAAGACATCTTTTGCTGATGCACTTCATCCAGAATTTCCTGTGTTTTGACATTTTTGAACTGAGTTTTATCCATTTGACACCACATTTAAGACTTATCTCATAAAAAATTTAATGGGTACTGGGCTTATCCTCTAGCAGTCTGAGGGTGATTCTTAGTGCTAACATTTTATGGAACCGCTGTCGGGGAAGGATTTAAGCAAATTGAAAATCTCCCTGGGACTGCACAGATCTAGCTTTAGATGGTGACTGGAGTTGGACACCTTCAAGACTGCACATTCACCATGGCGACTCCATTGTTCAGAATCTGTTGGTGACTCTACTGGAATGAGACAAATTAAATGGCTATGGAGTGTATCTTGGCCAAGAGGTTTTCCCCACTCAATTTCTCAGCCATAGTTGGTTATCCACATCATGCGCCTCAAATTGATGAATGGCAAGATTTGTTGCCAAGATTTTATGAAGGTGAGAATGACAGCCCTGTTGAAGATGTTCAAGAATTTCATTCTTTGATGCAGTAGCTTGACATCCAACATGAAGACATATGTATGAAGTTGTTTATGTACTCTCTTTAAGGAGATGTTTGTATTTGGTATCAGTCTCTTGAAACTTCTAGAATTTCTTCACTCAAAGAGTTTCATGCTGCTTTCAATATTCATTGTCAAAATTTTTACTCCTCTTAGTTAATTTGTCATAGTTTTTGTGAGGAGTATAAAGATTGTGTTCAAGATATAATTGATTCTCATGAAGGCTATGAAGATGAAGAAGATGCCTTGGATGAGGAATCGGCTCTTTCTCTTCCATGTTCATCTACATCAGATGAAAATTTTGTTTGTTGCTCTTATGAAGAAAAGGCAGAGGATATTTTTGTTCTTGAAAAATATGTATTTAGCAGCCCGATATATGATGAAGAAGTTGTTTCAAATACTGACCAAGAACAACCTATTTTTTATGAGTATTCAGATGAAGAAGAGCATATCCCTACATCACATTTTGTTGACATAAGGAGCATCTAGCCAGTGTATGACAGCTATGAATCAGATTTTGATGAGGATATGAAGGAATTTAAAGACCATACTATAGATCCTTTTTCTTCGTTCATTAAGGAACAACATTGTGAGGAAATCATCCATCCTGAGTCCATAGAAGACATTGAGCAACCATCTCTGCAAATCAGCAAACCTGCATTCACCATGCTTGAACCTAGATCTGCAAACAACATCAAACAACCAATGACTAGTAGTGAAATCAGTCTGCAACCATGTTCATATTTGCAGATAGCTGAAAGTGGCAGCCTCCATGGGAAAGAGAATATGCCGAGAATATTTGATCTTCAGTTGGAAGAATATTAGGATGAGGTAAACTTTTATTTTCATAATTTCACTTCTTATGTTTTTCATGATCTGGTTGCTATCCATATGGAGGAATTCATGGATTCAAGGTTTCAGTCTTCGTTTCATGATAAATCTGAAAATAAAACTTACATCAAGTGTTGATTTTTGTTCTAGTCTTCATTTCGCTGAAACACATAGAAAGAGTTTGGATTGTTAATCAATTTCTTGTATGGATTCATTGGAAGCATGATTTTACCTGATCTAGAGGAAGCAGTTGGATAGAGTAGGAGTAGGAAGAATAAAACTCGGTTCTCGAGCTGCTTGTTTGCAATGATTTTGTTTTTAGTATGTGATATTTTCAGTTTCAAATAAAGAGCGAAGGCGCTCTCTGGCATACAGGTTTCCTGGAAAATGATGAAGATGTATAAGGCCACTTGTCTACAAGTTCTTGGCAGCTCACGGGAAGCATGCCATCCTCCATGGAGCCAAATGTTAACACAGAAATTTGCAATAGCAAATTTGGTCATTTCACAGCACCAGTGAATCAGGAGATTTCATAGCGCATCTTGAGTGCATCTTCCCTCATTACCATTATTGCATTTTACGAATCTGATGTCAATCGATCTCATTGTTTTAATCATCCATATTTTAAAAGGAAATAATTGAGATTTGGTCATTAAAGTTGTCTAACTGTTTTATCAAAGATTTGATTTCTACTCCTAGTTCGGACAGGCATTGCAGAATCTGCTGCAGATTGGCTAGCAGAGGGAAATTGGAGATGATGCTGATCCATTTTTTATGGTGATTAGTTTTTGAAAACTTGAAGTGTTAAGGAAATATTCTAATTGCACCTACTGGAGGCATCTACAATCTCATAATCCATCAACTAAGAATTTTTGTGTTTTTGAAGAGTTGTTGCATCACACAGAAAAACACAGAGATTTTGCAGCACCTAGTGCTATAAAATCATCTACACGGATTGTTCTATAGTTGCACTACCAAAGGCATTATGGAATCACCTAGCCAAACATAGAAAAGGCGCTACGAAATCTGCAAAGCAGTTTTATAGGAGGGCGCTACGAAATTTCTTGTAGCGGCTATTGTTACAAATTTGATCATAAAACCAAAATGACAAAGTGGGTTTCTCTAAAAAAAATTGAGGAAGATGATATCCCTGTTGACTTGATGAAAAAATTTCAGCCTGACCCAGTTTGGAATTTGAGAGAAACAATTAAGAAATCAGTGCACTGCGAAAAGTGTTGCAAATTCCATGTTGTGCATAGTTGATTGGATATTCGCCCTGTTGGGAGGTTGTCAGTTGTCAAGGAGAGTTTGAATGGCGTCTCATGGATCAGTTATATGTCAAGGGACACCTACACCTAACTTTTAGATCCATTAAAGACCTCATGCGGTGAGGTGGAAACAATTTATTAATGACTCCCAACAATTTCTTGAAAATTAGCAGTTTGTTGGATTTGTGTCTCTTTGATTGTTCCCACCTATCTCTAAGGCTTAGAATCCAATGAAAGAGATTGGATTCGACCTCCTAAGTATATTTGGATGTTTTTTTCTATTTAAGAGAGGAGGGATCTCTTGGAGAGGGGTTGGATTCATGATCCAAGAGAGGAGAGAGCTAGAGGAGCAGTTTAGTTACTCAATTGTAAGCCTGAGGGCTTGTTGTAATTAGCATTTCTGCCAATAGAGATTCATGAGAGTTGCTTATCAGACCTTGTGTTATTTGTTATCATTTCATATTGTTATCTTGCTTGAATGGAATTGCAGGCGTTGAAGATCAATGGTTGTTCATGAGGCAGGAGATTCATGAGCTGCAAATGATTTGTAGTAATTGCCTCTTTTCATGATCTTTGTTTTAGTTATCTTTTAAGTAATTTTTGCAAAGAGGATATTTGCTTGATGATATTATTCTTTTTGTTATCTTTCTTATACCTCCATCCATCATTATATCCCTTTTGGTCTGGTATGAGCTTGAGTGCCTTTGATCTGTAGGATGTGTTGACTACATTCCCAATGGAATGCTTCTGCTGACAGTTTGTTGCTCTCTACCTTTCTTGCTCTTCCTTGTTGATCCACCCTTTTAAAATTGATTTAATGTTTCAGGTTCGAATGTTTGATGTAAAATACCTTTTTAGTGATGTTAATGAAATAGAGCCTACTCTGGTTTTGATGTATCAGATCTGATGAAATCTTATTTAATGGAAGTTAGCTTTCCTTCTGCCATCTTAATCTCTCTCACTCTGAAATTTTACTGTCATTGAAGGATTCAAATGATGTTTTGTAGTTGTATGACAATGGATGTTTGATTGTTATATTTTTATAGCTTTCTCAGAGTTTTGTTTGCTTGGATTTAAGAAGTTCTTGTATCTGAAGCATTTCTCTTCTTTGTCTACTGGCATAGCATGAAGCTAGTGGTAGATTCACTTCATTTTCTTACTAAGTCTTCCTCCTATCCACACTAATCCTCAAAACCCTGACTTAAGTTAAAACAAGACCTCTTTTTCTAATGCTCTTCATCCAGAATTTCCTGTGTTTTGACATTGATGAACTGAGTGTTATCCATTTGACACCACATTTAAGACTTATCTCGTAAACTTTTTAATGGGTATTGGGCGTATCCTCTTGCAGTCTAAGGGTGATTCTCAGTGCTAACAGGTACATAATTGGTACATGGTTGGAGGCACTTTTTAGTAGTATTGTTGACACATGGTTTATGGATGATGTAGCATACTTGTTGTGGTATATTATTAGAAGCACATATTGATCTTGGTGATGATGATGCTTTCTAAGGTATGTTATTTACATGTCATCTCACCATTTTCGCAATAACTTTTTTTCTACAATGACTCAGACCACAAAATATGGAGGTCGTTGAGGAAACATATCCAAGGAGTTGTGATAAAAATTTCAGCTTGTGGGTCACCATATTTTTTTATTTACACTCCGTGGAAAATAGGGTTTGTGGCTAGTCCTGAAACTAGTCTAAAAAATGTATTTTGGGTAAAAACACCATAACTTCTTCATAACAGATCCAAATTTAGTAAGACCAAATGTATCGGTTAGATTATAGTCTTTAGTATTATGTGTACCCTTTTCAGATCCATACAAAAAATATTCTGTGTGGGGCACGCTCTACAAGTTCACTCTCTAGAATAAGACAGAATTCAACAAGGTATGCCATTTTTGCTATAACTCTTTTTCTAAGAGGTTCCAACCAATGAAACCTAGAGGAATTGCATAAAAGACACTGAAGAACATTGTGTACTATTTTCAGATCTTTATTCATTACAAGTACATAGTTATGATTATTTCAAGATAGAGTTGTTGACTAATCCAAAATTTAGTCATGGGAGACTAAAGTAAAGTTTGATGAAAATGCTAGTCTCTTGTTGTTAAAGTTAAGGAGGTTTGCAGGTATGTGATCATATACACCAAGTCTATTACAGAGTTACAAATCAGATTTGGATGATGAAATTGATGAGGGATTTTGGTTGAGGTACATGTTGGGTACATGGTTGAGACAAGTAGTTGATGAGTTGGTACATACATGAGGTGTACAGTTGATGATGTTGGTACATATTGATGAGTCATAGTTTATGTGTATTTGATGCATGATTGGTACATATTTAGTGTATGTTTGATGCACTCGTTGATGGTACAGATTGAGGTATAGGTTGGTGATGGTTGATGCACTTGTTTATGATACAGGTTGATTACACACTACTACATTTGGGTCAAATTCCGACGGCGCGTTCGACGCAATTGCCACTTTCTATTGTCGGAAGACCGACAAACCTCGAACCCCCTCAAACGTCGTTTCACATGACGTCATTTTTCCAACGACCTAGTTTTCGTCTGTATTGCAACGTTTCAAACATGGCAAGAGAGACATTGCAAACGTGGCAAGACCGACGTTTCAAACGTGGCAAGACCGACGTTGCAAACGTGGCAAGAGAGACGTTTCAAACGTGGCAAGACCAACGTTTCAAACGTGGCAAGAGAGACGTTGCAAACGTGGCAAGACCAATGTTTCAAACGTGGCAAGACCAACATTTCAAACATGGAAAGAGAGACGTTGCAAACGTGGCAAGACCGATGTTTCAAACGTGGCAAGAGAGACATTGCAAACGTGGCAAGACCGACGTTTCAAACATGGCAAGTGAGACGTTGCAAACGTGGCAAGTGAGACATTTCAGACGTGGCAAGAGAGACGCTTCAAAGGTGGCAAGACCAACATTGCAAACGTGGCAAGTGAGACGTTTCAGACGTCTGAAACGTGGCAATAGAGACATCTAGAACGTGGCAAGACCGACATCTTGAAGGTGGCAAGTTCTCGTCTAGAACGTGGGAAGAGAGACGTTAAGAGGTATCATCTCCGACGTGGTTGCTATGGGAGCGACACTCCAAAATGTCGCAATAGTGACCTTCTTGTAGGTATTTAAAAAAAAAAATACAATATCAGTACTAAGAGGGACAGGTACATTAACCTTTGCTAAGATACTAGCCATATCAATATTTAAATCTATATCATCGGTCTATATTTAAGAAACT
>ML789221.1:237704-248731 GCA_009831015.1 Picea engelmannii | reverse complement strand
ACTTGTCGCAACATCCGTCAAATGCAACATATTTATATATTTTGTAACGTCGCAATTCCGACGTAAAAAAGTCCTAAGTGACCGTTGGTATTTTGACTTGGTGAACATACTAAGGTGACCGTTGGAGGGGAAAACCTAGTTTCAAAAACGTCGCAATTGCGACATACATTTTCACAAACGTGGCAAGAGAGACGTTCCAGTGGAAAACGTGGCAAGAGCGACGTTAATGTGGCAAGACCGACGTTAACGTGGCAATTGCGACATACATCTTCACAAACGTGGCAAGAGAGACGTTCCAGTGGAAAACGTGGCAAGAGAGACGTTCCAGTGGAAAATGTGGCAAGAGCGATGTTAACATGGCAAGACCGACGTTAAGGTGGTAATTGCGACATACATCTTCACAAACGTGGCAAGAGAAACGTTCCAGTGGAAAACGTGGCAAGAGAGACGTTCCAGTGGAAAACGTGGCAAGACCGACGTTAACGTGGCAAGAGCGACGTCAACGTGGCAAGAGCGATGTTATCGGGCAACATGATTTTTTTTTATATAAATTTCCTCTATTTTGCGACAATATGGACAATTTTGTCCATAACGCCGCAAATAAAACGTCGAAATTTTTACAATATGTAGTAGTGACGGGTTGTTTGGTACAAGTTGTTACAGGTTGTTTGGTGCAGGTTGATTGGTACATGTTTACAGCAGTATATCTCATAGTGATAGTGTGACAGTGGTTCCATCATTCTACATCTACGACAGGGTGGTTGGACGGGGCAAGGACAGGTGGTTGTATCCACCTTCCGGTTGTAGTCAGAGAAAATAAGGGGTTGTAGCCAGAAAATTGGGGAGTTGGAGATTCCCTCAGGTTATAGCCTGATAAACTAGGGGATTAAAGCCTCCTTCCAGTTGCATCTGGAAAACAAAGGAAGTTGGCGCTTCCAATGAATGTAATTCTTAAAGACATTTAGTGGTTTCCAGTTGCAGCTGGAAAACAAAGGAAGTTGGCGCTTCCAATGAATGTAATTCTTAAAAACATTTAGTGGTTTTCTCCCACTTTGGGTTTCCACATAAAAACATCGGTGTAATGTGTATGTGTATGATTTCTCATTTTCTCATTGTTTATTTACTCTACAACTATTGGATGATAATTCTACATTGATATAACACTTTCATTTTATGGTTAAAAAGGATTAAACTGCTCTATTATTGATTCACCCCCCCTCTCAGTAATCCAAAATCTTCTTCCATATCCCCATGTAGGAATGTTCTCTTCACATCCATCTGTTCTACTTCAAAATCAAACACAGCAACAACAGATAACATAAATCTAATAGAGGTTAACTTGGCAATAGGAGAAAAAACATTACCAAAATCAATTCCCTCAACCTGGGACTAACCCTTTGCTACTAACTGAGATTTCTATTTCTCCACTTTTCCATATGCATTCAACTTCTTTTTAAATACCCATTTGTTGCCAATGGGATTTCTTCCAGTCGGTAACTCCACTAGATCCCAGACCTCATTCTTATCCAAGGCTGTCATTTCTTTGACCATGGCATTTTTCCATAGTTTTCCATCCTCAGAATCCATTGTCTCCCTAACAGTTCTAGGATCACCATCAGTAATAGATAAAGAAAAGTTTGAATGGAAATCTGGTGGAGTATACCTTTTCGGTAGCCTTTTTTCTCGAACTAATCTCCTCAATACTGAAATATGAAGATCTTGTTCTTCTTATCCATGTTCTTCTATAGATTCTGATTCATCATCCTTTGACTCAAACTCTATTTTCTCTGGTTCTTCCTTACTTGGTAGGACTTCCTGTTTGACAACATCTTTCATTTCTCTAAATATTGCATCTCGACTATACACAACCTTCTTAATTTCTGGGTTCCAAATATTATAACCTTTAAGATCATCTTTATACCCAATAAAGATACACTTTTCAGCCTTCTTATCTAGCTTAGTCTTGTTTTCCTTTGGAACATGAACATGGGTCTCACTGCCAAATACCTTGAGATGTGTGAGAGATGGTTTCTTACTGGTCCATACCTCCTTTGGAGTCTTGTCATCCAGTACTGATGAGGGTGATTGATTGACTAGGTAACATGCAATACCCACTACCTCTACCCAGAATTCTTTCCCTAACCCGACACCACTGAGCATGAACCTTGGTTTTTCCATCAACGCAATGTTCATACTTTCTGCAACTCCATTTTGTTGAGGTGTATAAGGACTAGTATTCTGCCTTGCTATACCACATTTCAAACAGAATTCTTCAAATTCATTCTCATAGAACTCTTCACCATTATTCGCCTTCAACACCTTAATTATTTTCTCTATTCGATTTTCAACAAGAGACTTAAACTCTTTAAACTTGTTAAATACATCATATTTCTTCCTGAGGAAATATATCCAAGTATTCCTCTAGAGGTCATCTATAAATGAGACATAGTACACATATTTTCCCAATGATGGAACTGACACAGGTCCAAACACATCATTGTGCACTAGATATAAAATTCATTATGCCCTCGTTGCACCATAGGGGAATCTTACACAATTTTCCTTCCCATATACACAATGTTTAGAGAAATAAAAATCCAGAGAGCAGTTACACATACCTTCAATCGTACCTTTATCGTGTAGTAGTCGAAGACCATTCTCTCTGAAATGCCCCAGTCTTTGATGCCACAGCATAACCTTTTCTCCAGAGACTGTAGGAATTTTTTCTTATTCAGCTCCAATATCATAAAGAATGGAACTATTACACCCAACACTAATAGTGCTTCCTTGCAACTTATACATAGTTCCAATCTGAACTCCCTTCAGCAACACCATTTCTCCTTGAACCATCCTGCAAGTTTATTTTTCAAATATTGTTTTTACCCCTGCATCGTCTGTTTTTCTTATAGAAATCAAATTTTTGGCCAATCATGGGATGTGCAGAACACGAGGAAGTGTTCTAATCCTTCCATCTATGAGCCTCAACTTGAATATTCCCCATCCTATGATTCTGGTTGTCGAGTCATCACCTAGGAAAACATTACCTCCATCATACCGTTCATATTCACATAACCACTCCCTGTGGGAAGTCATATGAAAGGATGCATCTGATTCAACCAGCCATACCTCGTGATCTACATGTGTTCTTGAAGAATCCAAGTACACATCCCCTCCTTCCATGGAGGTATTTTCTTCTATAGAGGGAGCACCTTTAGATCCCTTCACTCTTTCAACATTCTTGGATCTACATTGCTTCTTAAAGTTCCCTTCTTTTTCACATCTCCAACATACCTTTACAAACTTTCCAAGAGATTTAGATCTACCCTTAGATTTAGATCTCCTAGTTGAGGACTTAGATCTATTTCTTTCCTGGGAGCATCCTCTTGCAAATAATGCATATGTGCCCTGTCCTTCCATGTTCTTCTGTCTCATCTCCTCCAACAACAAGGATGAGACCACATCATCGAAACTCAAGGTATTTGTATTACTACCTATGGATACAACCAGACTATCCCATGAGTCTGGTAAAGAGCACAGTAAATTGATACACTTATCTTCATCTGAAATTTTAATCTCAACAGATAATAACTAACTTACCACGGTATTGAAGGCATTCAGATGCTCTGTCACAGAGTCTCTATCTCTCATCCGCAGGTTATACAGCTTCTTTCGCATGAACAATCTATTTAATAGGGACTTAGACTAATACAAGTTCCCCAACTTATTATTTGACTCCTTGGTTGTAGCTTCCCTTGACACATTCAGTAATGTTGAATCTGAGAGACACAATCGGATTGTGCTCTTCGCCTTTCAATCCAAATTTTTCCAGTCATCTACTAACGTTCCTATAAGTGTAGTACATGGATCCACCACAATCCACTGATCTCTGTCTACCAACATATCTTCCGTCTTGAGCTTCCACAACTCAAAAAAATTCCCATTAAATTCTGTGATCTCTATTTTCGAACTTCTCGTCATTTCTTTTCACTTGAATAATCAATACCGTAGATCTCCCACTGCAACAAGGCTTATCACAGTCCCGAGCCAAACCCATGACCACAAAGGCGTCCCCCTGAAGCCAATAATTGCTCTGATACCAAATGTAGATTCTAACCTTGTACAATTATTTACTACAAACATATTTTCAATAAAAGAACAGAAAAGATACAATTGCAAATACACACATTACACAAAGATTTTTCCCCTGGAAACCCGAACCGGGAAAACCAGCATCTTCTATATTCATTCCACACAACACATTGTTTACAATGCAATATACATATAGGATCTCGTAGCATCCAAAACCCTAATCTAATAACCTGGATTAGTCAACAACCCTAATTCCTTAACTAGAAATAGAAAACCATTGGCAAAAACTATGTGTTGAAAAACTGCCCAAAAATGGACGCAAAAAACCATCGAAAAAAAAAATCCAAGGGTTCTACCCCCAAACAGGGGGGGCTCCACCCCCCGGGAAAGGGGGCGCTTCAGCCCCCTACACACCTGGAGCAACGTAGACACTACTTCTATCCATGCAAAGAATATAACACATACCCAACACTTTACATCTTGAATAGACACATACCACTAGACTTTCATGAAAGAGATCAAGCTCATGGTGAAGTACCATTTATCCTAGGATGGTTGCAAAATGATATGTTACAATTGGAAAGGTAAAGTGGCTCTCCATTTTTGTCTACCATCTATTTGTAGTATATTGTTTCTAATAAGAGATTGTGATGTTTTTTTATTGGTATAATATCTTGCCCATATGAACTTGAACCCAAATTGGGATCTTGCAAAATTCATTGCATAACTATTCAAATGCAAGTTCAAAGGCTTCATAAATTTAATGAGATAATCAAAACATAAATAAAATATGGACTTGTTGTGAATGGCAGGGGAGAGCTTGATGAGTTTGGAATGATATGGAATGAACTGGAATCTAAAGAATTGGTCATTTGATATTATCACCTTCTTGTTTGTTTGTATTTGAACCAAAACCATAATCAATATGTGTCTACATTCTTAAAAGAGATGTTGGGAAGCATGCAACATTCTAACTTTAAAGAAAGCTTTGACGGTACTTTTTAGAAACCAGTGTGCCCCATTCACTTATACTACCCTGGTGTGTATTAGTATTATAAATGCATCAGTGCACAAGATTATGATACGCACCGAGAACTAACCTCTGCAAGAACCTCCACAATTTTTTAATTGTGGAGGTTTGCACTTCTATTTTCCGTGTACAATGTTTAATCGGTGCATTTATGTCAACATACTACACTAGTGAACTTAAGTCTATAAGGTGCACTACAAACTAAATTAAAAATAGTAACAATGCACATGTTTATCATCATTGCATCAAAATATCAAGCAAAAAAATAAGTGCGAATTTCATTTTGTAAAAGTTAGTTTATAAAAGAAAACCCTAGTCCCTATTCCATTCTTTTGTCAAAAGTTAGAAGAGAGGCTTGTGCAAGAGAGATTTACTAGGGAAGACTTAGGACTAGACATATTTTGTAAAGAGCTAAATTTGCAACAGATCAGCGTAGGTCACATACAAATAAGCACTGTAGAAATTTAAGGTATGTAACTTCATTTTATTCATATGAAATTTACCCTCTTTTGACTCAAAAAATTCCATAATTTTTTTGTTTATTCTTATTAGTATTTACAAATAATTTTTCAAGAAAATAAAAGGGTTTCAAAGTTACCTTCAACACTACAAATCCTAGTTTTCTATTGCATCTCATTTGTTTTATGTTGCTACAAACTCTAACATTGAGGGTTTGTTATCTCTACCATTTGATAGTGAGATGTGTTTTTAAGCAATGACTATTTATTAGCTTTTTGTAGTTGTATATGGGACTTTCCATATCTATTGAATTGGGACCACTCATCACATTGGATCCTAAACCCGATCGATATAATGTTTTTTAAATGTTTTCACAGTTTGTGGTTCACATTGCATAGAAACAACACACCACTTAATTTTTTAATTAAAAGTACATCATTTATCGTTGTTGAAAGATTGGTTGTCATTGATGTCAACCCTTGAAGAACTCTGGTAGCCCCAAAGGTATGGTTATGGAACCTGAAGTTGATCACAGAAAAAGGTCATGAAGAACAATGTAAATGCAGGTAATCCACTCATGGATGGATAGTCCTTGTCGTGTCATTTCTAGTGATAGGTTGTAAGCCACATGGTTCCTCATGGTTGAGGATTTATGGCCTTGTGAAGTTAGAAGCCCCAAAGAATGGCTAAGAAACCCCTAGTTGGTTACAAGTCAATTCCTAAAAGGGTAAAGTAGTTGTAACAAGAAAGCTCAAGAAGCCATAGAATTAAGGAAAGAGGCTACCCGGAAAAAGTATAAATACACCTCAAGGAGTCATTCATAAGCACATTCACACATTCATTCTATTGAATATCTTCTTGTGAGTAAGTGATCTTTTGGCAAGTTTGTGACAACAAAATCTGAGGTAGCGACAAGTGAGTGGGAGTTTCGGGATCACAAAGGAGAGCTAGGGTTTTCTTAGGAAACCCTAATTTAGCTTACTCCCACGGGTCAAACAGTTATTGTCCCGCGAGGCACCCCTGTAGGTCACCTAGTGCCTATCACGTGAGGCCCCGAGTGACAAGAGGTCTTAGTCCTGCGATGACAAGAAAGGAGTGGGTGAAACACTAGTGCCAGGTTGTTGAGGTCTGAGGAAAGGTTACATGTCATCTCTACTATGTATCGGGTCAACTATAGAGGAAAAGGTATGTTTATGCATTTGTTTTGAAGGTTATACTTGGTTGTGGCATTGTGCATGCTTGAGGCATGTTTGGCATTGGCTCTTGATTGAGGTGCATCTTGGATACATGGTTGAGTGAGGCATACCCTTTCATCTAGTTTGATATATGACAAATCTTTGAGATGTTGGTATATGGTTGAGGTATGCATTTGGTGTACGACGGTATATGAATGAGGGATATGCTTTGGTACTTGAGGCACTTCATGGATGACGTTGTACATGTTTATACATGATTGATGTATTATACATGATTGATACGTGATTATCTACTCATCATTGATGTTATGGTATCTACATTTGGCATATCTTATGGTACATGATTGATGCATGTTATACTACACTTGTTGGTACACAACTGATCCATGGTATGGTACAGGTATAACACTTGTTGATGATCAGTTATAGGTTGATGGTATAGTGACAATGACAGGTTGGATACAATGACAGGTTATAGGTTGATGTGACAGTGGAAATGTTTATGGTAGTGACAATTTGGTCTACATTTATATTTCAGAGCAGCAGGACAGGGAAAGGAAAGGAGGTTGTAGCCTCCTTATGGTTGGTGCCGGAGAACACGGGGAGTTGGAGCTTCCTTTAGGTTGGAGCCTGAGAATCAAGAGGTTGTAGCCTCCTTCTAGTTCATCCAGAGAATTCAGGGAGTTGTAGCTTCCTTCGGGTTGGAGCATGTAAATAGGGGGTCATAGCCTCCTTCCAGTTGTAGCTGGAGAATTTGGAAGTTGGTGCTTCCAATGAATGTCTTCTTTTGATATATAAGAAAATCATTTTGTGGTTTTCTCCCATTTGGTTTTCCACGTAAATTCTGGTGTACTATGTTTCTGTGGATGACTATTATGCTCTGTTGATTTATATTTCTCATGATATATTGATGATATACTTCTATTGAAATTAATGATTACATATTATGGTTAAAAGTGATAATGAAGTTCTCATACTAATTCACCCCCCCCCCTCTCAGTATTCCAACAAGCGTGGCTTCTCAAAAACATTTTTATCTTTAGTGATGCACAATATACATAAATGACACACCAGTGCGACATATTGTATTAAGTGCATTGTTTTACCAACATTTGTTTTTAAAAAAAAATTGTCGAGTTTATTTGTGCATAATATACAATGGCTATGCATCGATGCCTTAAATTTGTATTAAGTGCGTTGATGCATGTTACTGTATTGTACACACCACCTAACCTAAAAACAATTTTAGCTTGAAAGTATTTACTTAGTTTGTAAACATATTTTATAATTTGTGTATTTCATTATGCAGGGCTTTTATTGATAGAAGATTAGGGAAAAACATTTATAGCGATGAGGGTGTGGGAAACACATCTCAAGAAGAGAACATAGCAAGTTCTTCTAAATTTTAATATAAAAGTAACATATTTGAATTATCTGTAGGTTTAAATGATCTGTATTGGATAATGTGTGTCACGCAAAGCAAAAACGCAAAGAAACTCCAAAAAATGTTCAAAATTTGAGTGGAAGGGGGTGTAAATTGTTTATGGAAATGTTGCAAAGAGATGAATTAGGTGGATCAAAAAGTGATCAATATAAAAAAAATATTTGATTTTTTACTATAAATGTACTTCTTAACAATAATCACTAACATGTTTCCAACATTCAATTTTGCATTTGTTGAATGTTTTGCAGGGATCGACAAGAAAGGAACATAAGGTCATCCTAAGAAGATACAAATTATGAAGGATGTAAATGATGATGAATTGGTCTTCAATTCATCTACAGTGGTGCTAGAAGTTAAAAGGGGGAGGGGAGGAGGAGGGGGGGGGACTTTTATAAAACTATGAGAGATATAGTGGAAAGAATGTATAATTGTTCTTTCCATTTATAGTACACAAATTAATCCAATGACTACAAGAATCAAGTTATATATAAACTATATAAGAAAACATTTATGAAGTTGAGTCTTACAATAGCAAAAATATACAATAACAAAAAAGAATCATTTAAAAGATATTCTTGCTAAACATGTTTTTTTTTGTAATATGCATAAACTAGTCCAAAAAATTACAAAATTAATATTTTTGGTATATTTATTTTCATATAAGTATTAATCATTTTTTAATTGTGTTTTTCATTTTTTAGGAAGATTAATAAAATTCCAAAGGAAGATCAACATGATATATAGAACGTTTTTTTCCAAGGAAAAAATAAGTATTTTTATTAACATAACAAAAATACATAGTCAGATGTACATGGCATTCATAAGTGTTATGTTGATCCCTTTACATGACATTCATATGTTCAATCATTCATCACACAAAAAAAAATTTGTTTCTAATCAGTTACATTTTTAGCCTCATTAAAAAGGCAAAAATGATTCAAAGCAATGCATTAACCATTCATCGAGTAAACTATGAAAGTCCATTGTTGTACTAATTTATCTAAGATAAAGCATTGAAAATATTGAAGTTTAGGTCCATGGTTCATGATTATATTCTGCAGTGTGTCCATTTTGGATTATTGAAATAATCTAGGTTCCTCGATCCAACCCAAATCTAGCTTTTGAGAGCTCGTCTACAACACTGCTCTTATCCATGTAAATATGAGACAGAGATGTATATGAGAAATAGGTAAGTAGGTTATGAACTTGATGTACAAGGTTTGTAATGTAAAATTCCCAAGGGAAATTTCTTTGCTCATCCATTTGATAACCAACATTAAGTCTCAAGTGGATCAAAGCCCACCCCCATGTCCTTCAACTTTTTTTATTCTCCAGACGAGATGAGGCGAGACGGATTTCGCCGCGGCTAGGGACCAAACCCTAGCCGCCCCAGTGCTGGTTTTCGTTTGCAGGAGCGAGGATCCTCGATGGCAGCAGCCGATCTAGTTCCCTGCGTACAGAGACGCGAATCGGCACCTTCAAGAGCGCTCCTGCGTGGACTGTTCGCCGCGTTTTTGCATGCGTGCTTGCCGCTGCGACTGGACTTGCTGGAGGTCGACGTCCTGCTATGATGGACCCAGATCTGATTGGCAAGAGAGGAAAATCCCGATTGGAAGCATTCAAAGCGTTGGTCCGCTCGGCAAGACCCAAATCCAAGCCTTCTCTCCCGTCTAAGTTTGTTAAGAAGATGGAGGAGATCCCTTCTCTGGAGCTATCTCCAGAGGAGCCTTGCAAGCTTACCCTCCATCTAGTAGACAAGGCCCTCATCGGAAAGTTTACGGGGTTATGGCCTAGCCCCAAAACGGTGGAGGCATGGACGAATGATCGTTGGAAGCCGCTGATACAAGGAGACGTCTCTCTATTAGCTGTAGGCAGGGGGTTTTTTGTCTTCAGATTCTCTAGCAAAGAGGACTGTGATCTAGTGTTCAGATCTGGACCCTATTTTATGGGGTCGAGAGGACTGTTCTTAGCCTCTTGGACTCTTGACTTCAACCCCGAAGCTGAGATCACCGCAGCCCCTGTCTGGGTTACGCTACCTCACCTTCCCTTGCATCTCTGGGGGAAAAGTTCTCTGAAGGACATTGGAAATAAGCTTGGGCGTTTCCTAGACAGGGCGGAGCCGAAAGGGGACCAGTTTACCTGCGCTCGCATTTGTGTTGAGGTTAACCTCGAGAAAGGTCTTCCGGAAGCCATTAAGCTCTCCCTGGGGGATTGGTGCCATATCCAAGAGCTGGACTACGAACAGATTCCTTTTAAGTGCCTCCGGTGTCATGATTACGGTCACTTCGCAAGAAGCTGCCCCAAAGCCTCTGAGGAGCCGGGACCAGTCAAAGAAGATGAGTTTCAGCCCGTATCGAATCGGCGAAGGAAGCCAAGGCGAAATGATCCACAAGCCCAGGCCCCAAAGGCCACTCATTCAGAAGAGGCAACTTTAGAAAATAAAAACAGCTTTGATGCGCTGAAGGAAGATGAAGCCCTAGAACCAGAAGCAACAACAGACCAGAAAGATCCTCCGGCAGACGAAAGCCTTCCGGAATCCACCCCCCCAAATTCAGGAGTAGCAAGAGAAATCCGGGCTTCAGAACCGGAACCCTCTGCCCATGCAGGTCTGGTGGTTACAGTCCCCTCTAGCGGCTCTGGGGGAACTTCTGAACCTGAAGACAATACATTCCCGTCTCCACCCCTTACCCGAGGGCGAAAGACCAACAAAGCGTGCAGAGAAAAGGAGGCGGCCTCCAACATTTCTTTAGGATCTCAGAAAAAGCTGGACCCCTACATTAAGGGGAAAATTTCAGCCCCCTCGATTTAA
>ML789221.1:198936-236901 GCA_009831015.1 Picea engelmannii | reverse complement strand
TCAAACTTAACAAAATCTTCTTGAAAATATCGATCTAAATTCAAGGATAAATCTAGTGACACACTAATGTAAGAGTATAGGCGACTAACTACCTTACTTAAGTGTTTCACAAGTTTCACATTAAACTTATTTATATCCACTATACATGTCATACATTAAATACAACCAAACGATTATACCACTCTACCTTACTTAATTAGTTGTGAAATTCTATATAGCTACAATAATTCTTTTCACTTTTTTTTTTCCACGAGAAAAAATTGCTCCTTATATTCAAAAGAAATAAAAGTTTACATCAGCGAATCAAAATAAAAACTGCAGCAGCGAATCTAATAGCTGGAATCCTATACAACAGCAAAGCAAGTCGAAACTAAGATATACATGGTTCGAAGCCTGCAATGGTTTAACAGATACAGCAAATCCGTCCACGAACTGAGATAGCTATGCTGGAGTCAAGTCAAAGATATATCTTGTAGGAAAGTCCTTTATGACCGTCCTCCCAAAATGAAAAGAGAATTTGATTCAGAGGAAGGTGCAAAGCCTTTTTCGAGAGGGAGTCTGCCATATCGTTTTCCTCTCGGAAAATGTGTTGGAAAGAAAGTTTTCTGAAAAGGTGTGTAGCTTCTTTGGTCCGTTCCTTCCAGCAAGTAAGCGCTGCAACACGGAAGTCTGCCAATCCGTTCAGCCAATCAATAGTGATCTTGGAGTCTCCGAGGAGCAGCAAATCGTCGGTATGGCGACTAGCAAGAAATAGTGAGGTCCAAGCACCGATGAGCTCCGCCTTTGTGTTGGATCCCTGATTGCAGTTCAAAGTCCAGAGAATACTTGAATGTGAATTTAAAACTATTCTCCCCCAACTCCACAAATCGCTCCCCCTTCTTTTCACTTACTTAATTCAATAATACAATTAAAATAATCTTGGTAATCACAATTATATATATATATATATATATATATATATATATATATATATATATATATATAATTACATTTTTTTTAAATAAGGATCATCTTATTCAATCATAATTGAGTAAGCAAAACAATACATTCATTACAATATTCACAACCTCACGATCCATGCCAACATCATAAATCATTGAATTAAATCATATAATACTTACGCAAATTTCAAGGTCAATTAATCAAGAACTTCCTAAACGTATCATACTAAATCCAAGAAATTTTTCTATTAAGTAAAAAGATGCATCTATTTAAAAGTGTACGCACTCTACCTACTTTATTTAAAGTTGCGCAAGTATTGCAATAATTCATTACAAGTATAATATCCTTATAATATTTTTTTTGTTATATCATTCATTTTTATTGTAAACTACTACTTAAGTCCTTGCTATTTTTTTAGATAGCTTTAATATATATTATTTATTTATTTTATAAGATTTTTCTTTTTAAAAACTATCACTATATTATATAAGATCCTTATTATATGGTATAATGTTTTTTTGGTTTATGAATGCATTTCATCTTATAAATTATCATAATTGTAAAATTTTCTTTTACAATATCTGAATGTAAATACTCGAGGTTTATAAGAATGGAACCCAAAGTTTTAATTCATCTCAACCCCAACGCAACCAAACCCATGCCCCAATTCATAAGTCTCACTTAAGACTCAGAGTTCATGTGTTTAGTCTTGGCTTCAGAATGCGCCCAAAATCGATTGTAACGAAAACTATAGTTTACAAAGACTTAAAGCTATCAAGGAAATTATTTTTTTAGCAAATGAATTTATGATAACAAGTTACAGCGCATAAGAATATCCAGGAATCGCACTATAGGTATATATATTTTATTCGAATTCTAAAATTCCATCGCAATATTACTTAATCAAAATCATGATTTATATAATAATTTGTGTTGCATAAAACAAATCCATTCTGCAGACATGCTGGAAATGAAGACCAATATCATATTTAGTATCCAAACAATTGTTCTACACATATCCGTTGTACAGAAGTAACTTTTATCCTCCATTCGGATCTGCTAATTACACAATATAAATTCTATCGAACAATCAAATAACTAAATACAAAATATTGTAACCAGACGATTGTTAATACGTGATGATGATTTTCAACTTGGAAACTCCACTTGAGCAACACCCTCTTACTTGCACTTTTAACAACTTCACAGGTACTTCCCAACCAATGTTAGTGGTACTCTTCTTCCCCCTTGGCCTCCTGAGCCGCAAAAGGGCCACACACAGAAATCCATATCCAAAACTAGCTCAAGCTTGCTCTCGCAAGGAGAGGCCTCCACCTCTTGCACAAGCTTACAGCCCAACTCACACAACTAAACTTTAGTCAATAGAAATTTTAACAACATTTCATTCATCCAGCATTAGGGTCCCTCTCCTTCTTCCTCACCTTTCTTTTATAAAAAAAATTGGTTTGATTCTCATGCAATATTAGCTAATTTTAAATAATTAAATTAAAGATTATTCACCCCTAACACATGTCACACTTTCCCCAAGTTGCACATGTTTAATCTATTTTTAAATTAAATAATTAAGCATTTTCCCTCACACTCCTGTATTGGTTCCTAGAATTTCTCCTAGTTGTCCTTTAGTTTCCCCAATTTCTCTTTTATTGTGTCTCCTAACTAATTTATAGTTGGAGTTTGATTAGGACTCTTCTCTTAGTTAGGTTTTAAAGACTAGGTTGAATTAGGATTCTAACTCTATGTTGAATTAATTTTATTTTTATTTAAAAAAAAAAATTCATTAATTTCATGCACACATTGTGCACATGCCTTAATTTGTATTCTTATTCCCCCCTTTACTAGTGTTATTTATTCTAAATTCCCTTAACCCAATTTATAACTCTATATAACCAAAACACCTAGACTTCGATTTCATTATGTTCCCAATTTATAAATTTGTATTGATCTATATTCTCTTTTCTATCCGTTCCATGTATTCATTTTATTTTTCTAATGTCTTCTAGAATTTTTATTGCCTCATAATTTATTCATGTGACATGCCCTTCAAGACACACCTCCATGCTCCAAGGGTTCCACTCGCCCTTTGACTTAGTTTGGAAGTTGTCTGACGCTTGGAGTCAATACTCCACTTCTAGACCTTGTGTGAGACTAAGGGCTTACTGAGGAATAAGGAATCCACTTTATTGCACGCCCCTCAGAAATTCTCATGAGCGACTATCTCAGTCTTCCCTCACGCATCGTGAACCTCTCAAAACAAGGTAGTCATTAACCTTCAATTCAGGTCACGGCAGGAGTGTTAATAGGTTGTGACAGGGATGCTACCACACCTCTCCCTCATCCATCTGATATCTATGTATGACCCCTTTACTCCATATGTGAGTCGGATTAGCAAACGTCACCATGCATGCATCCACTAAAAAAGATAACATCAATAACCCATATACATGAAATCCATAACTGAAATCATCATATAGCATATGCGTAATAAATCAAGTACTCATAACCAAAGTAAATAATTCACTCCCAAACTCAATCCGGAGTCTAAGGGAATCGGTCGATGTCATCGGCATCATCATCATGTTACGCTTCCTGCACACTCTGGAAACCTCATCATAATACATGTCAATGTTATACATCAATATCAACAACATATCAATTTCATTTTTAAATCATAGAATAAACACATAAACTAAACTGATAATCATAGTGTACCATGTTTTAACCGAATCACTTGCACGCAAGTGTCCTCAAAGAATAAACAATGTTATGAAAATGTGATCAGTGGAACTGGATGTTACATTGTTGCACCATGTTCTGAAAGCCTCTTTGAGACTTCTTCCTTTCCTTAATTTCCCCATCCCTATTAAACTTTCCACCACTTTCCATACCTTCTTGGAGTATGGGAATTCCAACATGAGGTGAAATATAGTTTTTTTTGTTTGATTACACTAACAACACCATCATAGCCCTATAAAATTCCTCTTATGGAGTACATCCCATGTGGGTGTCTTGTTGAATAAACGCATCCACATAAAGAACTTGTTTTTTGTGGGACATTTTAATTTCCATGTAAGTTTCCACCACTAGATCTATCAGTCTTCTCTTTCGTCTTCCACTAATACTTGTAGCCTAATCTAGGAACATATACTCTAACAGGATTCAATGATAATATCAATTATTCCTCTTCTTCCTTGAGTCTAACATTGTTTTCTATCAGAGGTCTATGTATCTCTTCCATTCCTATGCATACTTTGTCCCCAATCCAATTTATTCCCAGGTTAACCACTGTTGGTGCCAAGTAGTGGTCCTTGCCCAGTTTTAAACATGTTGAAGATTGAATTAACCTTTGTTCCTTAATTCTTGAGTCATTTGGAGTATAAGTTTGTGCTTACCTTTACTCCCTTTTTTTTTCTTTTTTCTTTTTTCAACGAAAAAATACGCTTTATATTCAAAAGGATATAAAATTATACATGTCTGGTATGGCTGGGCTAATCACTAAATCCAGATCTATGCCGATGATTAAAGCTTCCAGTCTAAACAAGGATGGCAATACACAACGCATCCAAAGTTATGTGCAATGATAAGCCTCTAATCAGGACTAGTCGCTCAAAGAGAGATCATCGCGGGTGGCCCCTCATTGCCTTCTTCCCATCTAGTGAAACTAATGTGACCCGGAGGCAAAAACAAAGCTTTTTTAGAGAGTTGTCAGCCTCGATGTTTTCCCCCCGGGGAATGTGAGAAGAGGTAAAAAGATGAAACTGTTGTGTTGCTTCGCGTGTTCTTTCCTTCCAGCTTGCCAGGTCCGCAACATGGAAATCAGCACGCCCATTTAACCAATCAATTATCAGCTTGGAATCACCAAGCAGTAAGAGTTCAGTGATGTGTAAACGGCTTGCCAGAACACAAGATGCCCAAGCTGCCAAGAGTTCTGCTTTTGTATTTGATCCAGTCCCACAGTTTAGTGTCCACCGGTAACAAGTCTGTGGACTTAAAGTGATCAGCCCACCCGCCCCACAGAGAAAGCCATCCTGTTGCGCCGCACCATTGAACCTTGCAACAATTTTATCTGAAGGAACTATGAAAATAGATCTGCACGGTTTAATTGTCGAGGTCAACTTCCCGCTCATTGCCAGCTCTGCCGAGATAATGTTGGCCACTCTGTTTGAGGTAGGTACCTTGTCTTCAAAGAGAGCCGCATTCCTGTGCTTCCAAATGTGCCAGCATAGAAGGATCGGAAGCTTCAAATGGTTCGATGAGACCCGCTGCCAATTTTGAAAACAATGAGTAAGGTTGTTACCTGTCCAGTAGGTTGTATGCAATCGAGCAGGAGTTAATAAGTGCCAAACAGATCTGGTAAAAGGACAGTCAATGAAGACGTGGGCAGCTGTCTCATCATTCGATTTGCAGAGACAACATCGACTGGGACCCGACCATCCTCGAACCTGTAGATTCGGCCACAACAGTAATTTGTTTTCAAGTAATAACCAGGTGAATAATTTTTGCTTGAGTTGGCAATCGCTCCTCCAGATTGCACCACACCCACGCTCCAAAGATGTAGTCCAACATTTAGCAGCGATAGCATTGTAGGCGTTTTTTGCCGTCAGGACACCGGATCTGTCCCCTCCCGTCCAAATGAGCAAATCAGGCCTACGTAGGGGTCAAGACCTATTTGTAATTTATCCCTTTTTCCAATAACATGCTATACAAAATATTGGAGTGGGGGATGTTGAAAAAAGTGTATAAGGAGATGGTCAAAGAATAATTACATCACACGAGGAACCATCCCAACAAGAAAGTGCATTAAGTGTATGTATTCATTGATTTTTTTTCTATGTAAAGAGAGTTTAATTGTTGAATGAAATATTATATTTTCAATTATTTTTTATTGTAAAAAATAAAACAAAATGGAACCCAGCCAACACATAAGATGGGAGGACAAGGAAGAAATTAGTCGATCTCAAAGCTTGTGAGTGCTTAATGTGTTTTCCTTATTTAAGATTTCATATTTACTGTGATGTATATTTTGAATTGATTTAAAATCATACATGGATGTTTTGTAACATGTGCTAACATATAAAGAAGATCCTTTCAAACATTTGATTGAAATTGGATTTTGTATGAGTTATGAGTATATGTTGGAGTATCAAGGGTTAATTTAACAATTTGTAAGTATCTATGTTATTTTACCTTCATGATTTTATAATTAATGGAACAACAAGAAACCTTTAGTTATATCTATGTTTTGCCATGGTGTATAAAATTGACAGGAAAAAAGTATGGAGTGGAGCCAACACAAGGAATGGCTTTGAAAGAATGTGTATTGTTTATGAAACAATCAGTGTTATGGTAATATTTTGTATTTATGTAATCATGTATATTATACAACAAATGAAGATATACTCATTACACTTTATTTCTATGTTTGTAGATGAACATGACGAGGCACAATGCCAAACTCATGCCAATCAAGAAAACATTCCAAATAACCTAAGTACAATACACTGTGCAAGTGATGAAGAGATAAACATGCAAGCAACCAGATCAACAATAGTAGTTCGAGAGATGAATGATGATCATCGACATTGAATGTTACAATTTCTATATTTTTAAACGTTTTCATGTGAAAATCAAACATGTTTTTAATATGGACATATTGTCCCAATTGGATGTTGACATGTCACCAATAACCATAACAATTATTTATTGACATTTTGAATATTTGGACCTTTATGTTGTTCCATTTTGTATAACGAATGGTCTCTTCTTCGTACATAATAAAATGAATTTCTTATTATATTGCATTGTTCACTATCGTAAAATATTATGTTATTGATTAAACATATGGATGTTTTACATTGTTACAATGAACATATATGTGATTAGATGGTATATTTTTTTAAATGATACAACACATTAATGTAATTATTATATCCAAACACAATAGTTAAAATATAAAAATCAATATTATTATAAAAAATATTTTATTTTCTAATGACTAATTGATATTTTGTTAAAAAACAAGAAGTTGAATTTCCATACCCACAATGTGGAAAAATTCGGGGCTACAACATAGCGTTGCATTGGATTCATTTGAACTAAACAGTGTGGTTTGTACATATTTACACACCGGTGCAGTTTATAAATATTTATGCATCGGTGTGAGAAAATAGTAATAAAAGCATCGATGCTCTTAATGACAACAAAAGCATCACTTCCTTCAACAATATCGTTATTGTTTCCATTATTGTTATCATGATCATTACAATAACTTATGGTGCACAACCAATTGTATGCATCAATGCTTTTATGTATGAAGTATGCATTGGTGCTTTTACATATGAAGTATGAACTGAGGCTTCATGATATATACAATATGCATCGGTGCATATCATAAATGTAGCACATTGATGCATTATAAACATAAGTACCATACTAGTGTGCTTTATCGATTTAAGAACACCATGAAACAACCTCTACTAGAACCTCTGACCACCCAAAATATTTGGTTATGGAGAAAATTCGTTAAAACCTCCACCATTAATAGCATAAGTAACTTTTTGTAATATTGTAACACTAAAAACCTTTGCAAAGACCTCCAATAGAAGATGTTTTCCTATTTATTTCCATGTCATGATATCAGTTTGTACCATTAGATATTTGTCCATGTTGTTTGTATGCACATCCACTTAATGGTTTGTTTGTAAAGAGTACATACTTGCAACATACACCATTTGTAATATTATATTGTACATGAAATGCATATGCACAATAACTAACATACCCTTGAAACACATATACATAATAATTATTGTGCCCCTAAAATGGGTGAGAGGGAATATTTAATGTAATTAAGGGATGGATACAATGCACACGGATATAAGAAGGTTTTGTTATTTCTGTCATTCCATGGGGTAGTATGTTGATTAATACAAAAGGGTGAGCTCCTCTTAAGCTTAGTTGTTGTGGTTAAGGTGTTGGTTGACAAAGTCTCGAGGATCTAGACTATCTTCTCATTGAAATTCTAGTGGTTATTTCTCTCTCTCCTCCTCAAGAAGACCATGACCTTTTGATAAATTTTGAATTTACTTGTATGTCTTAATGTGGTGGTCTAACTTACACATGGCAATTTTAGGTCCAAACATAAGAGAATGTGTGGTGCACAAGCGAGACATGTTTTTCAACTATTGTCCTTAGTTAAATGTAACAATATGTAGATGGGTTTTCAAGTCTTTTCCTCTAGTGATTCGATAGGATTTACTTAATTCAACTAAGTAATAATAAACGATCTAATACAATATATGTCTCTGGATAAATAATAGTCAAATCACCAAAACATTGCTAAGACTAGAGATTTTGATGACCTGTAGATTTTGTGGAGATGCTTTCATTAATGAGTAATGTGAGGGTACTTGGAGAGTCCAAATTAGATTGGAGAACCATAGATTTCAATTCAAGAAAGATTCAATGCATTGTTCTAAATAAGAGTGCATAAATGCATGCACTTTGAATGTTGAATTATTTCAGTTAATACTACTATAACATAGTCAAAAGAGTGTATTGAAGTAGGCCAACATGCATCTTTTGTTATTACATACATAATATCAACTTTCTTTCATGGTGAATTTTAGCTATCTCCTTAGTAATCCTTTGTCAATCTCTCTTTTTGGTTGTTATGACACATGTAATATTTGTTGAATTGTCTCCTTTGATCAATGAAAGGTCGAGCACTAAACCTATTTACTATTCTCTCCAAAGATTAAGGTGAAGCATGTTGAACCTTTTTCTGGTTCAATGAAGTTACTACTAGTTTTGTGATGCATGTAGGCTCGACCTATTGGAAAGTAGGAAATATTTTGAACTCACGCATGTAATATATAAAGAGTGGAAGGGACCAAAGGTTTGTGAGGTATCATGAAATCTCTATCCTCAACTCTTCCAAAAATGTCCTCTTCTAGCAATCACTTCTCTCTACACTCCTTGAACACAATTTGAGGCATAAAAATACGCTACTATTTAGGGGTGGGATTATGATAGAGGAAAACAAGATCTCGTTGATCATTGAATGTGGGAAAATCAATGGCGGGCGGGGCATGTGTTACACATAAAAAATACTCACTTTGATAGTGTTGCAAGTGTCATCATTACAAGGTTCGCAAGTGTCGCTTTTTTCTCACAAGTGTCTCAAGTGTTAAAGAAAGCATACTATCATGATGCCTATGTCGTGCCTATAACGACATGAGAAAGACACTTGACACACATCAAACACTTGATTTGGAAGAGGAGGAAAGGTTAACTGGTCTCATGAACCTTTTGCCATCTGAAAACACTCAAAAAACTAAGTTTTGGAGGAGAGCGCTCCCCTATACCTCTTCTGGGAGTGCTGGCACTCCCCCTTACACTATCTGGGAGCATTATAAAGCTTCTTTGGCCCTTCTAGAGGAGCACTATTGATTTTAGGAGTGTTTGTGCCTCCCTTAAGCCTACTAGGGAGCGCTACAGTGCTCTGATGGCCCTTTTGAGGGAGCGCTGCCTATTCTGGGCAGTAGTTAAGTTGTTGAGATGAATGGGGGAAGAATCCTTTCATTCTTGGAAGGCAGTTGGATTCGAATCCCTAGTCCAGCCATGATCTTAGGGTAGATACTCAACTGAAGGAGGCAAATCCTCAACTTCCCCAAGGATATCTCAAGTGGTTAAAGCCTCTCCAAGGCTATATAAGCAAGCTTTCTAATCGTGAAAGGGGACTGAAAAGAGAGAATCACACCAAACTTATGATCTCATAAGTAGTGCTGGAACAGAGATGATTTGGAGGCAATAGAACTATGATCTCATAGGGAGCAATCAGTGAATTTATCATCATTCAGAGCGTGGATCTTTTGAGCAAGGGGTAGACAAGGAGGACTTGACGCAATCCATCCATGGTTGTAAGCAATGTTTTGTCCTCATTAATATAATTTGCTTGGCTTGTTTCTTTCTAATTCATGTTCAATCTCACATGAATTTGTCTCTTTAGTAGATAGACCTATTTCAGACTAATCTTGATAGAGTAGGAAGTGGTCGTACTTTGTTTGTCTACAAGGCTTATCGAAGAGCGAAAGATTGTAGCTCAACTCGGAGCGTGCAGGGACAAACACCGGTAAAAGGTACTTCTTTTCTCCTTCCTCCTCACACACTAGTCCACCTAGATCTAAAAGGAAGTCAGTGACCATGATAAGCACTTTCTGTCTTAGAGTTAAGAGTCTAGCTCTTTGAGGAGATCTACCTGTCCGCAGGGAGATTTTCCTTCAACAGCATGATGTTAGAGCTCCATAAATTAAGGAGTGGATGCTCAATTATTGTTGGATCTATATAGGAAGTGACACATGGAGTACATACATAATTTCAAGTTTGTGGTTTTGTTAGAGGACCCCCAAGTCTCGCTTCCTATCATATATGGAAATATTGACAAATGAAGGGGGGTATTATCAATGTCTTCGAATGGCTGCTTGGATGAGATACAATCCATAGATGTCAACCACCTATTCTAAGTATAACAAGGCATCCAAGAGATCTTCTCCCAAATGCTCTTTAACAAAGCTAGTCTAATTGTAGTCCTCTTGCAATTTATCCTTCACATTGTAATATTTTCAAAATTTACCCTACCCCCACCTACAATTACATACCAATATTCCATTAATCCAATTATAATAATAAGCAAACTCGTCATCAACATGATATATGCAAATGATATATGAGCTTATAGATTAATCATCAAAGATCCATTATATACAACTATAATTAGAGTAACAACCAATTCATTTTTTGACATATAAATAAAACATGTATATACGTATACATGTGAACAACCAATTAATTTTTTAATGTACACACACACATGTGACTTCTTGCCAGACCTCTTAAGAAGGCGGTACAATGATTAAAGGTAAACCAAAATTTGGAATGTCAAATCTCTCATAAACTATGTAACTTTATATTGCATTTTTTTCATAAATGTCTACCTTATATATGAGTTGGACTTTTTCCCTATGCCCATAAGCTAGAGCTCCTTACACTGAACCAATGTCTTTATAATGGGTTTTATTGTTAATTTAACTGAACCTAACACTTGACACTTAACTCGAAATAAAATCACTCTATTTATTAATTGCACATCTAGGTTTTAACCAAACATTAGAGGAAGCATAAAAAACTGAAACCAATCACATTGCACAAAGATTTTGGGTAAACACCCCTGGAAAAACCCCGAAGGGAAAACCAGATCTCATTTTGATTTATTGTTATAAATCTTGGGCTCCCATCCTGGGATAATGACCTATCAGAGGAATAAAATGTAGCAATATCCTAGCCCACCTGACTATTATCTCCCTTGTTGGCCCTTAACACCTTTCCTCAGCCCTCCCCTCTCACACTTGGATGAAATCTCTTCACCCACTCATTGAGATCTCCTCACTCTCTATGTGTATCATCCTCTCAAATAGGATGCATTTTATTACATTGAGTTAACCCTAAATCAAAAACCCCAGATCTCCTCCAAAGTGATCAAGGGTTGAGATTAGATCCCCCCTCACTTTAGATCTAATGGCTAGGATCAACTCACTTAAGTTACTATTGCCAAAACTTAGACATTTAACTTAGTTAATCTCACATTAATTCTAAAAGGTCATTCACTTTAATAATTGACTCATAAAGTGAATTTTCTAAGGCTCTAAGAGATTACAAGGACGAATTTCAAGTGTAGACACAAACCCATGTGGAAGTACATTTTTGATGCTACTAAAACATCAGCATTTATCACCTTCCATATGACTAACATGAGATCTATAAGGGACAAAAGGTAGCAGATAATTTCATTGCATATATGCTTGAGCTTGTATAGTGTTGATATTTAAGACTATTCAAAGTCTTGAAGATAACATCACAAGGATAAATCCTTGTGTTTTGAGAGAGGTGGTACTTATGTTTAATAAGATACAAATAATATAGAGAACGCTTGAGAAAGGACCAAGTTTTTTCAAAAATAAATATTCAAAAACAGAAAATGCTTGAGAAACGACCAAGCTTGTTCAAGAATTCATATTCACAATAACATACAGTATACAAGACTATAAAGGAAATAAATGGGAAATCTCATAGCGCATCATTTCCATCATAACATGAAGTAAAGTAAAACATGTCATTTGGAAGAATAAGAATAAAGGACTACATATGCAGAGAACTTAACATGATCTTTCAATTAAAACACAAAGAGATTTTGATAGACACATTCTTTAAATCTCATGCTTAAAACACAAAGTCTGAGAAATCACTAGACATGTGCCCTAATTAGTTCTCTGGGAACTTAAAAAAATATACGAATTTCTTAAAAGAGTTTATAATATTCAAAAATTGAAATGCATTCATCCTAGTGGAGTGGGATGGGGCTCCCATGGACCATAATATAAATGAAAAGACCCGAAATAAAAGAGAAACATACAGTTAGGAATCGACCTTTTGTATTCACAAACTACGAAATAGAAAAGGTTGGATGACTCCTAACTGAGAGGGAAGGAAGGAAAATCTTAACAAAATGGTTACTCTACTTACTATGATGGAAAAACTCTTCTTTGATTTGCTTCTTGAGGCTTCTTTTTATGTGTTTCTAGTTTGGAGGTGCTTTACCAGTCATAATTACTTCTTGGGAATCAGGATTAGTTATTCTAACCAAAGTTTTTTTTAACCATTGTTCAATGTACCCCCGCATGGGAGTAACCCTTAACCCATGCTTGATCTTGGTTTCCAACAACTCATCTTCAGCATATTTTAACTCAAAACCTATCTGATGAATTACATCTGCTTGGTCTTCATTTTTGTTTACATAATGAATTAACCATTTCTCAACTTCCTCTTGTGAGAATTTCATTAGGTTGTCAAATTCATTAGCCCATGAAGTTTTAAGAGTCTCCGGATATTTTTGCAATTGATCCTTTGTGAGTAATACAAAGTCCATTATCAAATGTGGTCCCTCCAATTCTTTAGTTAAATAAACAAGCTTGAGAAATAAATCACTTCTTTTTGAATTTATAGCATCTCACTCAATAATCATCTCTAGCAAATACTTGATTCTTTTTAACAAACATGCATTTATTTGTTTAGGTCAGACCTTTGAGGGAAGGTTTTGTTCCCTCCTATGGACATCATTCATACTTTATATTTTCGCAGTAAAGATGTTGAAAACTTCTTTGAAAAAATGCTCATCATTTTCTAAGTCCTTTTGGAGATACTCTTTGAGATTTGAAATCCTTGTTGAGATATTAGTTGAACTAGTTGTCAGTTCCCAAATATCAAGGATTAAAGTGACCCTATGTTTAATATTAACTCCAACATACTTTCTAAAATATGTCAATAAACTTGAAGCTCCTTTTAATCTTAAGCTTGATTCTGATGTATCCTTTAAAACAGTAAGTGGTCTAACAACAGAAATTGGTTCAACAAACAATGGTTTGGGAGGTAGAGCATCTTCTAACTCTTTTATTCTTTTATTCAAAACCAAATTCTCCTTTTCTTGTTCATCGATAGAATATTTTAGGGCATCCCATGTGACCCGACGAAATTAGAAAACCTTGGAAGGTTTCACTCCTTTAATATATATTTCTGAGATCCATTTTTCAACAACTTTTTTATTTTTCAAATTAACCTTCTCAATTTGAATTTTTTTTGAATTTTTGTTAAAGGTAGCATGGTGTAGGGTGACCAATTCTTCTTCAAAAACTAATGGCTCTTCACAATCCAATTCTTCTACCACTATTCTACTTTCAATCAGTCGTTGTTCAGCCCAATCGAGCTTCCCAATTATAACATCAACTTCTGTATCTTGGGAATTAACTTCAGAATCTTGAACCTCTTGATTTTCCTTTTCAACAGATTCCCTTTTTCTCTTTGAACTTCCGAAGAATGTGTGTAATTTTTCCATATCCTTTTTAGGGAGGTCTTCATCTTCTCCATTACTAGAATTTCCAACAAGAGACTTTCTTTATTCTACATTGCTTCCATGAGATTTTCTTCGAGTTGTTGAAGAACTTTTCTAGGAAATGTGAGGTGAGCCTGGATTACCACTTGTTGTGGTTCACCCTCTTAGTTTATATTGGTGATTTGTCTAACCAGAGTATAAATATCATCTTGGTGTTTTTCAAGGGAACATTCTTGAGGATTTGGGGTTATCCACTTATCCTTCATCTAATTGTGTTGACTCAATGAAAGATGAACCATAATAGGAGGTGAACATGTGAGTTGTGAAAAAACCATTAGGGTCAAAGCCCTGCACTTCATGAATTTCTCTCATTTTGAAATGATGAAAATAAACATCAAATTCATTCAGGTGAGAAATGTTTTTGACAATAATCTCTCCAACTCTTAAAGGTAATGGAATGAATTTTTATTTTGTTTCTCATTGAAAAAATGGGCCTAAGATCTATACTACCTACATACTTCAACTATAAAGAATTTATCACAAACATAATAGGGAAGTAAAAAGGGTTTTCCTTGAAACCCATACAGTATGATGTAGATGAAGTTGAGTCGTACTTCGGAAACTCCCTTTCCAACAAGAAATGTTGTAGCTTATTTTGACAATATTAGTGTGGAAGAACCATGAATCATCCTTTTGAATGTGGATAGGAATGCAATCTATATTTGATAAAAATGATAAGGAGCCTTATGTCTCCAAAGTGATGGATACCAAAACTATACTGGATCCCTATTATAATTCACATATCTTGACCGTGGCAAATCCTCAAATAGATGGAAATAAACTATGGCTTAAACCAAATCAAAAGTCATGTTGAACTTCTTTGTTTTATGGAAATTTGCTAATTGAAAAGAAACTGCATTTGAGATAATACGAGCCTAATAAAAAAATTGCATCTTCATGATAAAAAAAATGTAGGACATACATAACATATTTTGGGATAGTAGCTATAGATTATTGTCCAACAATCCTCGCAAACGACCATTTGAGTTCCTTGTATGGGTACTTAAGTGAGAATACCTCAATTTGAGAAGATCTTCCAAAAGCATTTGTTGGCTCTATAAAAAAATCTCTTCAAGAGGTCTACTTCTCCATTACGGGCCTTTAGGAAGGTGTCATCTTTAGAACCTTTAAAATTCTTGTTGGGTGTTGGAATTCAAAGCATCTTTCTGAAAATCATAGATGTGAGGGATACTGGTGTCTTTTCCTCTAGTTGAATTATTATTTTCTCAATGCTAAATTTATATGCACACAACAAAACCAATTCCTTGAAGTCGAATACCTCTGGCATGCACCTAGTCTGTGCTATATCAGAAGTCCAAACTTTGTTCAAGCCTTTTTCCTTGGTTGAGAGTCCTGAATACCACTTAAAATCTTCATACCACTGGACCTCTATGTCTTCACGTCCCAAAATGTTGGTAGTGCCTACGTAATACAGTTCATTTCTCTTGCTCGACATACTTTTCTTTAATTAATTAAGTAAATAAGTGGCAATATTTTTGAAGTAATCTCCTTTACAATGAGGACTTATAAATTACCGAATTCACCAAGTATTTTCCTTAATATCATGTCATAATATTAGTTCATAAATGTTAATTATTGATTATATTTGAATTTATAGTGAATCTTTTATGGAAATCGTGTCACATTAATAACAATATTAATTCATAAGGTGTGATGGATGATGTGGTACTAAAATAATAAATGTTATTGGAAATGGTGCTCACATCTCAGGATTGATGGAAATAGGCTATGTATGGAAAGTACAAATTGAGTAATGCGAGGGTAATTTTGGAGATTGTGGAAGTGTGGGTTGTGCGTTATGGGAGGTGAAGGGATGAGATGAGAGGAGGGGTTTCCCGCATCCACATTCATAAAATAGACTAAGTGTGAAGGTTGATTAATTTTTCAAGTCAGAAAATGGTGGTTTCATTCTGTGGGATGTAGACTTGCGGGTTACAAGAGGTGAAGGGATGAGATGAGAGGAAGCTTTTCAGGCAAATGCATTCATAAAATAAATTAAGTGTGAAGGTTGGTTTATTTTGTGGATCACAAAACGACAGGTTAATTCTGCAGAATGTAGACTTACGGTTTGCGGGTTTGTGGGCCTTTTGGCACTGATATTTTCCCCATAATGAGACTCCCACAAATGAAGAAATAGACTAAGTATAATATATGCAAAGGTAGATTAGTATAGATAAAAGGTGATATGGGTTCCAATGAATTGAAAAGAGAAAAATTGACTAAGTATGGGCTTGTGGAGAGAGAGCAATGTGAGTATAGAGTAATGTGGGATCAGTGGGGTGAAGAAAATGACTAAGTATGGGAACTTGTGGGGTTGCAGACTTGTGATGATAAAGGGAGGTCTTCCCACAACCTTATTTTTTGTAAAAATAACTAAGTGTGGGTCTTTGTAGATATTATCAAGTACTACCAAAGCACTAGAACATTGATCAAGGAAATTTGATCAACATGTAGGTATCAATATACAAATCTATAATAAGTGTTCACCAAATGTAAATTCCATATTAAGAACTTTAAGAACTCTTAACATTGTGATTGATAGATTTTGATGTAACAAAAGGTTTCAAGAAATACATCTTTATAAAGAAAAACCATCAACTTAATTAAGATCTCAATTAAGTTGAATAACACAATAATGTTAGGAAATGTACCTCCACATTAAACCTAGTAGAAGAGAAGAAGAAATATATAATCAAGAAAGTAAATGACAAAGCAATCACACGGTACGCAAAGATTTTACCTTAGAAACCCAAACAGGAAAACCAACATTCCTTGAGTGTCTTTCTCTCTTGTTGTCTTATTCATTTAGAATAAAAGGTTACATACCTAACCTTGGTCTACACCTAAGACACAATCGACATCATACCTTCCTGCTTTACACAAGAACAACCTTGTAGAATTTGGCTTACATCTACATGACCAACAACCTTTTGCTAAAGATAAACATGAAGATCAACTACAACTTCTAAAATGTCTAACATATTACATAATACAATTACAACACGCCTCACTTACAGGCCTTATAGTAGGAAAAACTCTAAAGAAGGTTGCCCAAAAATGGTTACATATCCATCCATATCATTGGCTACAAATCCTGCGAATCTCATCGTCTCAGGATTCTGTTTCAGTTGAATTACTAGTTGACCTCCATTATGACTTCAGTCGATTTTCGCATGACCTCCTCTTGGCTGACGTCTTCGACTTGTTATCGATCACTTCAACCTTCGATCACCATTGTTAAATTACTTGCAATCTGTATCTATTAGTTTCTTTTTTTGTGTATATTTATACTTATATTTTTCCATGGAATTTTTTGGGCATTGAGGTCTGTTTGAGAAATAAATTTTTTCCCTCTCTATTTAGAAAGTGAGAATGAAAGTTCTAGTACCTTGTGTTGAGCACTCAACACACCGTATAAATTTTGTGAAAATTCTATCTTTTGGGTACCGCTTTGTTTTTTTTTCTGAATTGAGTCAATGTGTAGGGATCAATAAGTTTTGTGTTGCTATGTTTTATCATCAATCACATTCATATTGATTTGAATTTGTTGAATAGATTTACTTCTCTTCTAAAGTAGACTTGGAATTTTTAACTAAGTATACATAGCTAAAATTTTGAGCCATGCACCTATTATCGGCATCGGCGCGATCTGCGTAGTAAAATCGACCACACAACAATGACAAGCATTGATCGTCGATATCTGATGTATCATCAGCATCGGGAGAATGGAAGAGTGGGTGCACTGATCACTGATTATATCTTGCGAAGAAGTTGTCAAAATCTCGTCGATACACTCTAATATTCCATATATAAAAAGTATGCAGAACAGAAATAACATGCTAGAAATGGAAGATAAACAACAATATAACCAGAACAACACCACAATGACACTGAAATGATATCAAAATAACACCAAAAATAGCACTTTGATTCTGAGAGAAATGTTCACGGGCCTCTTCGAGGGGGAAACCTCCAGTCGAGCAAAGCTCTACTACAATAATATCCAAGCTAGGGTTCTCATACCCTCAACTCCTATTTATACTAAATATGTCTATCAATAGAACCATCTAGAGGAAGATCCTTCTTAAAACGGAAGCTTCTATTAGGTCTTCTTACATTCGACTTATTCTACTTTATTGCAAGGCCTTATTAATATTGACCTTTATTACATCGGATTACATTGTTCTACCTATGTGAGGGGTTATTTCCCTAATATGTCCTCCCCCTTAAAAACAGCCTTGTCCTCAAGGCTTGAGATGTGGTAATTGTTGCAGAATGGTAGTTTGTTCCCAAGTGGCATCTGCTAGAGTTGTATCTTTCCACTAGACTAACACTTCCTTGATGGTTCACTAATGCAGGTAATGCTCACGCTAGTCCAAAACTGCTTGTGGTTGTAGCCAAATGGAACCTTCTTCGTCCAACTCGGGAAGGTTGGTTTAAGTTTGGCACTTAGTTCCAATCACCTTTTTTAAGCATGAAACATGAAAAATAGGTTGTAGCTTAGAATGACTGGGCAAAGCTAACTAATAGGCCACCTATCCCACACGCTTGAGAACTGTAGTTTGAATAGTTCTTGCCAAAAATACAAATGGCCTTTGTATCGAAGCTCATCATGGAGCCAAGAGTACCATAGGGAAACTGGAGAATTGGACTGCAATTGTTATATTGGATGCGAACTTTTGGGATCATGTAGCCATTCATGGCGAACGGCTTGGAGCCAATCTGGTACAATGAAGGAGAGAGAAAAAAGGGAGCCTTCATCTTCATATTTTCGGGAAAGTGCATCCACAACCACATTGTCTTTGCCTTTCTTGTAAATGATCTCATAATCATATCCAAAGAGCTTAGTCACCCATTTTTGTTGCTCTGGGGAGGAAATGCGTTTGTTCGAGAAAATACTTAAGGCTTTGATGATCTGTCTTGATTTGGAATCGTTGCCCCAATAGATAAGGGCGCCACAATTCAACGGCATGTAGAATAGACAACATTTCCTTTTCATAGATTGATTTGCCCAAATTTCGTTCAAACAGTTGTTTGTTGGTAAATGCCAAAGGTCGGCCCTCTTGCATAAGGACAATGTTGATACCTTTCCCTGAAGCATCACATTCCAGGACAAAGGTCTTTGTGAAATCAGGAAGGGCCAGGACTGGAGTGGTGCACATGGCCATCTTCAAGGTTTGAAAAGCCTAAGCAGCTGTTGGAGTCCAAGTGAAAGAATTCTTTTTAAGGAGTGTGGTGAGAGGTGCCGCAATCTTTCCATAATTCTTAACAAACTTGCGATAATAACTTGTTAAGCCCAGAAATCCTCGCAAGATTTTGAGAGCCTTTGGGTGAGGCCAGTCTTGCATAGCTTCAATCTTTTTAGGATCCACCCTAATGTCGTTCTTGCCAACAAGATGACCCAAGTATTTGACTTCTAAGGTGCCAAAAGCACATTTAGATTGTTTCAAGAAAAGTTGGTGCTGAGAGACAAGTGGGGTTGGTAGAGTGGATTAAGGACGAATATCACCACCTAAAATGACTTAGCTCCCTGCAACATCTAAGTAAGTTCGGACGATAGGAAAAAGTCATAGCAGAACCAGTAGCTACTTGTACTAAAAAATAGGTAAGTGTGATCCCCCCTAGAAAATAAAATATATTGACATGAGGAGGAACATGTTTACTGGTGATATCATCCGCAATCACCTGAATCTCGAGATGCTCTTCGAACTGATCGTATACTTTATTGAGATAGGTAAACTTAAATACCCCCTCATATGGAAAACATGGTCAACATGAGCAATATGGTATGTCCAGGTTTTGCTATAGATGAGGATATCATCAAAGAAAACTAAGACAAAATGATGGAGAAAAGGGCGAAAGACATGATTCATGAGGATTTGGAAGGTGAAGGGGGCATTACACAAGCCAAAGGGCATGACCAAAAACTCATAGTGGCCCTCATGAGTTCTAAAGGTGGTCTTAGGAATGTTTGCCTCTTTCATACGGATCTGGTGGTAGCCAGAACAAAGATCAAGTTTAGTAAAGAACCGAGTGCCACTCAATTCATCCATGAGGTCATAAATGACAGGAATGGGAAATTTGTCTTTAATGGTGAGTTTGTTGAGGGTGTTGGAGCTGCCTTTTCTAAGTGGTTGAAATATAATTCTTAAATTCAAAAGTTGGTTTTCAGGCTGTCTTTTACTTTTTGATCCTTACCCACTGAAAGCCTCAATACCCCGACATGCGAAGTGGCGATGGCCTTTATAGTTCTAAATCACTGTCACTTAACCGTTAAACAAGTTTATCACTTTTTATTACCTCACGCTATTGCACTTCGGGAGTTACAAGTCACATGGTTTTCAAACTTTGATATGCAAAGTCGCGAAGTGGTTCCAAAAGTTACCCCAGTTAGTATCAGGAGTAAATCCTTTAAACCTCAATCAAACATTATCATGCTTTCGCAACTCGACAATCACTCCCTCCAAAAGCCGCATCTTCGTGACTCCGATCCATGAAGTCACGATTTCCTTCTTTAGACATGGATTAACTAAAAGCTTGGGCAACGTCATGGGTAAAAAGCTAAATCGCGTCATCGCGATTTCGGGTATTTTGGACTCCAAGACTAGGAGTGAAATCATCTGAGACAACGAACGCCGCTAAGAGGTTTCAAGGGATGAAAGTACAAAATTGAAGGGACTTAACTGAAGTAATAAATGCCCGAAAGGACCTTTAACATACACAGTCTACGGATGAGTTCTTTGAATGTTTACGCTTTTCTTTATTATCACGAATCTTTTAAACATTTATGGCATTGATTTGAATCTTGATGAGTTAATAGAAAATAGGATCTCATTTCACGCCTAAATCTTTCCATTAAACGACTTGATCGTTCTGTCAACAAGGACTCACACAAAGTTGAAAGATCAAAGCAAGGGAGTTTCTTTCATTATTTCAATTTTATTTCTATTTTGAGCGCAGAGCTTTTTCATAGGATAACTTCTATCTATATTTACAATTCTTACTACAGGAGATCTAAGTACAGAGTTCTCTATCATGGATCCAAGAAAAGCATCCAAGGTGATTGCTGAGAGTTCAGGTTAGGGCTCAGATGTTGTTTCCGATACTTCACCCTGAAGTATTGATACTATCAAGACCTCGACATACATCTCTGACATTCTTCAGGCCGAATCGGTGAATTGTTCAGATGATTCCAGTGATAACGAGAAGGATGATTTGGCCACCAAATACAAAATCGTCATTCAGGCAGAGATGCACAAAATAGTGGCAAGGCCATGGCTCCTTCCCTATTATGATATGATCATATGGGCACTAGACCATGTGGATATCCCGACTAGGACTATTATCAGCGAGTAGAAGGTGACGATTGGGACTTTTAGACCAGAACATTTACAAGTAATGTATCAGCTGTCACCCACACCAAACTTCGCGTAAAATGCTGAGTTTCTGGAAGGTTTCAAGGGGAAGGAATGCGAGCAATATGGCAGAAACTTGTCCGATATGATCAAGGATTGGTTTTAGCACCCCACAAAATTCAGGGCGGATTCCAATGGAATTTATTCAATCTCCTCCTTAGAACCACAATTCAGGTATATAGCAATGATGACCTGTAGGTTGTATGGGAAGGAGGACACCACGCACTTTTTCCTCCCATGGGTGCCTCTGATTCATACAGTCGCTGAAGGTTTTTCTTTCGACTGGGCCAAACTGTTGTCAAACAGTCTAACCAGTCGAATTACCGAATATCGAGCGCAGAAGGTGAGTGAGAAAGCAGCTTCATTTTTCATGTCTGCCTACATCATGGATGTTATTTGTTTCATGACGCCTTTCCCTCTAATGAGCTGGAGCTGGACTCCATCTAATGTTGAGCCTATTCATGTCTATCACTCAAAACTTTGGGAGGACAAGGCCCAAGAATTCATATACGATATTTTCAACTGGGTAATGGTACCGATGCATGTCTCCATCTTCGATAACCCACCTCCCAGAATTTCAGATAGCATCGTGGCCAACTTGAGCAGTGTAGATGACTGGTATGTAGAAGCTTATTTTTCATACATCAGGGTTTTCGGTGCCTCTGTTCCCCGATATGCTCTACCACTATTCGTGTCGGATAAGCTAGTATGTCGCGAAATCGCCAGGCAAACCATGCTCAGTGGTATAAGCAAAGAGCTCAAGGGATTTTCGAAGAAGGTATGGTTGCCCTTCCCCATTCATTTTAATACATATTCTTTATTAGACTTCGGACACAGCAAAGCCGAGGCTACGGCCTTGGAGGAATATAAATTAGTCAACATTGAGTTGAAGAAACATGACCCACATAAGGTCGTGAGTAATCACTTGGCGAATTGTGTCCTGAAAAGATACGAACATGAGCATTCGCCTCATGACGACATCTTCCGAGGTGCGAGATCCTATGCCGAGGTCCTAAGTCAGATTCAAGCCCTGTCACCCAGATATATGGCCGATTTCTTCAAATTTCAAGAACACCGGTGGAGCTGCCTTCCCCCAGTTTTACAGGGTAAGAACCCACAGACTACAGATATACAGTAATCGGAAGCCAAGGGCTCAAATGATTCAGGTCCTAACTAGGAGGAAAATCAGGAAAAGACAAAGAAAACCGGAAACCCGGAACAGGAAGCCGAGATCCCCAACCTAGGGAAAGGAAGCCTAGAAGTGGTTGTTATCCCATAGAAACCATCCAAGGAAATCAGCAGTCCCATCACTTCTATCACTCACCTAGAGTTCACAAAGGGGACCCCCGACACGGTATGGATTTTCGGCAAAGAACTAACGCCCATTACTGTAGAAGAGTTGCCTCCGAATGAATTTTTCTTCGATAAGAAGAGAAAGGCCATTGTGAAGCAAGAGATTTACCGAGAAGTGGGCACAGTAGCCAAAAAATTCAAAATCCTAGCCAATGGGAAGACCATGAAAAAGGAGGAATCCACCACTCAGATAGCAGGGACATTGGGGGCTTTTGCTACAGCCAACCAATATTCCGTCGGATCCCTAAAGGAACAGTTAAAGAGAAAGAACCGCTTGATCGGTAAATTGGAGGCTAAGCTAGCTATAGCAGAGGAAAATGCTAGAGATCAGGTGAACGCAGGTCTAGAGAAAGCTAGAGCAGCCAATCAAAAGGAAATCGAGCAGCTCAGATCTGATCTCGAGCAAATACATCAGTTGGCCCAAACCAGCCAAGCATAGGTAAGCCAGCAAGAAGAACTCATAAGGCAGTTACAGGTAAAGTTGAATTCTGCCGAGAGCCAGGTTATAGATATCGGGATATTCCAATCCCAAGCCATTGAGATCCAAAAGAGAGAGTCAACAGCTCAGCAAGATTTACTTGCTAAAGTGGAAGCCATCCAAAACCATTGCCAGACCATTGACCAAGCGTTGGAAGACATTTCTTTGAGAGAAAGATAAGCTGGGGCGGCTCGGGTCGCTTTCCAAGAGGCCATTATAGCCACGATGAAAAAGGAAATGGTCGGTAGTTCTAGACTCTCCATCCCAAAGCAAACCAACGGAAACATCTTGCTGAAGGTGTGGGAGCGTAACATATCAGAAAACAGAGAACGAGCTAAAGAAATAAGAAGCTCTTGTGAAGAAACTTTCAACTTGATAAATGAAAGTTTGTCGGAGCTCGATAGGGAAAGCAGCGCTGGGACACTGGGCCATATCAATATATCCAAGCACCTGCTCGATATCAAGGAGAATGAGGAAAAAGAGCAGGCTGAAATATCACAGATAAGCCAGATTGATATTGTCCAAGTGGATAAATGGTTAATAAAGCAAAGTGTACAGTTATGTTCTATCATCACAGAAGATCGACAAGTAGAAGAAAGGTTGCCACAGTTAGCGAAGGATTGTTACACTTTTGAGGCAAACAACCAAACTGAGCCTTCAAAGTTGATAGCCCAATTGATCGAAAAGTGTGTCAATTGCATTGGGCAGGCGAAAGGGCAGGTGTCTGGCATCAAATGATGACAAGTGTTATTATGTTCTATCTCTGGGGAAAGAAGAGTAAAGAAAGGAATGTGATATGCCCGCATGAAGGAGGACAAAGACAAAGAAGTGAAACGCTTGAATTTCCCCTTTTGTAGCCGAAAAATTCTGGAACGATTGATATTCGAATGTTTAGAATTTTGTATAAATATGCATTTTGAAGCGAGAACAGAGGCTGGACCTTTCTTGGCCGATTGTAATAGAGACTTTTTTCCTTTTGAAAATTAATACAAAGCAATCTAAAGATTCTTGATTCCGTGAAGACTGAGTTATGAGTTTTGTTTTCTCTGTTATCTTATATTAAATTTCATTTCGCATATATATTTCTGATGAATGCTTAGCTGCAATTTAGTACAACTTCTACTGTGGTGACCAACTTTTTAGTCGTCTAATTGCTTGCAGTTTTTTCTCTGTATCGGCTATCAGCAGGTACAAAACCTGTGAACTTTTTCGATCTCTATATTTTATGCTTTGTCAGATTACTTCTTGCCTTTTTCTTCTTTTGTTTACAGGGCAAGATTCTCCCTTGATAGGAGCCTCGCATTGTCGACTGCTTAATGTTTTCTCAAATTTCATACATGATTCTTTAAAAAGTTAACTCAGTTACGGGAGAAGGCCTTTGGTTTTTGTTCTACCTTTAACATTGGATTCGAAAGTTCTCTTTTATACGGTCAAAAAATTAAAGTATCTTTTTAAACCTTGAACTTTCTTTTCAATTTTTGTTCCTCGATGACTGTGCCTGTTGCAAGACAACCCAACATTGAACCCAGCCTATCGGATCAAACCAGCATCGCTTTGAGCCTTTTTGACACTATACTTAAAATTGTCATCGCCCGGGTAGAACTCGAGCATTCATGGGCCACAATTGAACGGGATATAAGCATCCAGGAACATTTTGAAGCGAGACAGAGACAACTTAGAAATCATCCTTAGCCTCCTTTCCCGAAGCTTGATTTTTCCCCTTTTTATCTTTTACTCACTTTCGGATGCCTAGACCCTATACTTTCTAGCCTTAAGTACAGACTCTGGAACAACAGAGGGCGCAGAAGTCAGGACACATGCGCTAAGAACCTTCTTTCTTTGGGACCATGACCACAGGAAAAGAGTAGGGGCTCGTACTAGTGTGGATAACGCCTGCATTAAGAAGTTCTTGAACCATTTTCTCAATTTCATTTTTTTGGGAAAAGGGGTGACAATAAGGACGAATATTGGGAGGAAGGCTTCCTGGTATAAGGGGAATGGAATGATCATGAACACCACGGGAAGGCGGGAGTCCTTGGGGAGTGGAAAACACCAACCGATGTTTAGAGAGGATGGATTGGAGGTCTTGCGACACAGAGGGTGTCTCAGTTGCCTGTATGGCATGGAGTTGGGCAATAAAACCAGATTGACCTTTTTTGAGCAGCTTTTCCATGCGATGGGAACTAATGATCTCAGGTGAACCGGCGGTGATGCCTTGGAACTTATATTTTTGGCCCTCCTGATCGAATTGCATGGTTAATTCCTTGAAATCCATGAGAATGGGACCCAAAGTCCTTAGCCAATCTGCACCTAACACAATGTCACAGTCGCTCATGTCAATAGCAAACACATGAGATTTCAAGTGATAGTCACCAATTTGGAGACGCACATTTTCACAACGCCCTCCACATTTCATGGAGCTGCCATTGACAATCATGATTTGGAAATTATTGACTGCATGGATATAGCAATGAGTTTCTTGGGCAATGCGGCAATGAATAAAATTATGGGTGCTTCCACTATCAACAAGAATGATGACCTTCCTATGCTTGATGTAATCGATTAGCTTGAGGGTTTGGGGAGCAGAGAAGCCAGTGAGAGCATTTAGGGAAATGAACGATTCTACTTCGGGAGGGTCTGAGGGGGGGGTTATGTTAGTGGTTTCAGGTGACTCGGACATAAGGGGAGTTTCAACATCCTCTTCCAAAATATCCTCTGAGATGGCCATAAAAAGATTTTGTTCCTTACACTTGTGGCCTAGAAAACATTTGTCATCACAATTATAACAAAGGCCTTTGAGTTGGCGTTCAACCATTTCAGCCCTGGTCAATTTTTAGATCTTTAGTGGAGCAGAAGGGAGTAGTGGGATTTACAGGTTTAGTACAAGGAATAAAGGAGGGTTTCCGGTTTTGAGAAGATACAACCTGTTGTGCTTCTTTATCTCTTTTAGTAGCCTCCACCCAACTCTGAGGCTGAGCCATGAGGACATGGGCATGAATCTCATCCTTGAGGCCACTAATAAAACATTCTCAGAAAAAGGCATCAGACATGCCCTCTATCCAAAAAGTCAGGCGCTCAAAAGCAACTATAAAGTCTTCCACTGTTCTGGATTGTTTCAACTTTGTCAAATGGCCTAAATGGTTGGTGTCAGTGTCAAAGCATTCATAAAACTCTACCACAAAGTGTGTCCAAGCAATATACCCTTGACGTGAAGTTTTTCTCCATTGCCACCATTCCCAACGTTCTTGATCTAGATGGAGAACACCATACCAGAGTTTGGCCAAGTCATCTGTAATGTTGTATAAAGAGAAATAATGTTCTATTTGGGTTACCGAACCAGTGGGATCTGAGCCATCAAATTTGGTCACATCCACCCGCGGAAGGCGTAGGTCACGCTGAAAGTGATGGGGCTGAAAATTATGGGAATGAGAGGAAGTTTCAGCTTCGGTATGTGGAGGTGGTTCAGATAAAGGGTTATCTACAGGGATATGTAGCTTAGTGCAGATCATCGAAACGATAGATTCAAGCTGGGTAGTCATGTCTTGTTTGAGTTCCTCGATTAAGGCGGCGATGGAGGACTGCATGGTGGTATTTATGGCGGTAAAATTGGCACTGAGTTGTTTCACTTCTTGTTGGGTCTCTGTGAAATCAGATTGCAAGGTATTGAAGCGAGTTTCCAAGTCTTGGCTACGGGTATGGGCCATGATGACAAGAGAACCGAAATGGGGCAAGTGGGGTCAAAATTTTTTGCTGAAAAATGATATGTATGAATGTGATAAGGGCGAAGAGATTAATCCAATGGAATAGGTCTCAAATAATGGTGCAAAAATTTCCAGACTTTTTTTTTTTTTTGTGAAGTTATACTCCAGTCTGAAGAATACTGCAGTGATGAAATGCCCAAATTCTTAACCAATAAGAAATGTGTAGTGATTTGGAAACCTGAACACACTTGTGCGGCAATAGATCTTATCTGTTTTAACTTTTTTGTTTCCGTCCCCAAGGGTTAGGTATTCAAGGGTTCTACAGACAAGGGTTTTCCCTGTGCTATAACTCTCTAATATACGTGTGGGGTCCAATAGTAGTACTCGGCCCAATATCTCAGGGCACTAACTAAGGAGGCTAGATTGTGCCCTTAGCCATACTACCCGACTACCCAGGTACTAGAGAGTATCTTCCCGAGTGTTGTTCTCGGTGGCACTATAGCAGTCAGGTGGTCGATCAGTTTATCTAAAGAGGGCTTCAGGAAATCTAGGTCGATCCCTACACAGGTGATGTCTGATGCACTACCACTCGAAGGGGTACCAACAGGGGTTACAAGGGTGGCTAACATATGTGCGCTTAAGTACCACTTGTATTTCCTACGTGTATGAATCCCTCAACCGTAGGTTTATGCACGTAACGATAGATATTTGTGGCTTAAATACATTAGAATACGTCTCTACCCTGAAAAAAAATTAACCCACAATTTCTGCCGAGGAAAGTGCTTTGATACCACTTATTAAGAACCTGAATATATCTACAAATATAATCACCACAAATACTGAATACACAATAGACCCACAGAGCAATATAGAAAAACAATATTCAAAATCACTTTTATTACTATCAAACCCTTGAGGTAGGGCAACAGTACCATACAATGGATTCTATTATGGAAGGGATCCTCTCCTGTTCATTTGCTCCTTCGAGGGGCTTCCTCCTAATGAGCTTCAGCTCCAAACACAATATTTCTCTTCATATCCCATTACATTGCTTGAACCCGTTTATATAGTGCTACTATCACCTAAGAACATTCCAGAGGAGGAATCTTCTAGAAGTAGAACCTTCTAAGAAGTCCTCTTATATTTATTATATCTAACTACCCATTTATTATATATAACTACCATAGTGGGCCTTATTTAATAATATAGTGGACCTAGTCCACCTTACATTAAATGGCCTCCACTATTATCACTATGGGCCCTCTGGGGCCCCACTACTACCTCTCTATCTACCTAACATTACATCCCCCTTATGAAAGCATTGTCCTCAACGCTTGTTGTACAACCATATACCAGGGTCCCATGGATAATTGTGGACCATAATGCTGAAGAAGACTGGAGAACCAAGGTCCCATGTAGAAATGAAAGCCACCATGTTGAAGTAGTCCAACCGCCATTGTAAACCGGGGTCCCATGTCCAAGTGCTCATGTGAACTCCCCGTGGAATATTATGGAACCCAATAACCAACTCAAAATGATGCTCCAAAGATCGACACGTGTCATGTGGATCCAAATAAGAAGATCCATCCACATAGTGGAAAAGGGTCGTAGCATAATCTGGAAGGAATAATACCACTCTATAATATGTAGAATGGACACTAGTAATAATCATTGGCTCTTGATTTGTCACATTGATGCTTTCTACAGAAGGTGGATTAGAGTCATCAAATAAAATATTAAAGTGGTTGTCATCCTAGAAATGACAACTATCCATATACCAATCATCACAATCGGCCTCAAAATCATACCAAGCATAGAATTCTTGATTATATGCATCTTTGATGTCTGCCATAAGAAATATCTCATGCATGTTATCCAATGAATCTTGAATACTACGAAAACTATCATTGAGGGCATCTACAAGGTCATGCAATCTATCATGCACTCTGCCATACAATGTGTCAAACAATTGAGTTTTGAATGCTTCAGTAATCTGTAGAATTTCTTTGAGGGTTTGAGAAGAAATAGCCATCTGAGCACCCTATGAAATTTTATGAACTCTGCAGTCCCTCCACCATCATGAAAAAACCCAATAAATTACTGTAGAAAATCGCGGCGTTTTCTGGAAAAACCTTAAAAAACTGTTGAATTTAAAATGCTCATAACTTCACTTCCCAAACTCTGTTTCGACAGATTTTTTTTTGAAATTGGGTGAAATTGTGAGAGGAACTCAGATTGATAATTTTTTTGGGCAAATTCAGTCTCCAACTACTACAGAAATATTAAAAAAAAAAAATATTGCGCCGTCGTCCGCGGAAAAAACCCTGAAAATTTGCAAATTTTAAAACTTCAATATCTTGACTTCCCGGACTCCATTTAGGACGATTTGTCTTTTCAAATTGGGTGTTTTTCTGAAAGGAAATCAGATATAAAACCTATTTTTGCAAATTGTTCACAGAAATATAATGAAAAATTCTGGAATGTCGCGGCCCTCTTTTTTCTTCTCCGAAAACAAATCTGCAAAAATAAAAACAAAATTGCCCACAATGTCTGCCAAGGAAAGTGCTCTGATACCATTTATAATATTCCAGATATAAAAAGTATGCAGAACAGAAATAAAATGCTAGAAATGGCATATAAACAACAATATAACCAGAACAAAACCACAATAACACTGAAATGATATCAAAATAACACCAGAAAGAGCACTTTGATTCTGAGAGCAATGTTCACGAGCTTCTTTGAGGGGGAAACCTCCAATCAAGCAGAGATCTATTATAATAATATCCAAGCTAGGGTTCTCATAACCTTGACTCCTATTTATACTAAATATGTGTTGGCACAGGGGCAGACCTAGGGTTCAATGCTACAACAACGCACCAACAAAACCCTAACTACCAGCCCTTTCGGCAACACCTGCGAAGTAGATGAAGTCTCACTCGAGGTAGAGGCAAGGGTGGTTGCAGGACTCCAGTGTCTGCAACCTTAGCTAGAAGATAGATCTGTGATTCTAATCAATTAATAGAGCACTCAGCAGTTATATTTATCAATATTCAGTTCTTAGTTACATCGCAGTTAAACCCTAATTACAGTACAACGCAGTATTCAACGAGATCTAGCATCTGACAACACTTAGCATGAAGAAACAGATCAGATCTTAACAGATTCAACACTTAGCAAATCTATATAAGTCAGATCTAACATCCATCCATATTATTAATCACTAAGAATCGACATATCATTCATCTATATTAAAGCACTAATCACATTAACATATAAGCACATCAACACATTGCACAAAGCAGAGCAACATAGCATGTACGTGGTTCACCTCCACCCTGGGGCTACGTCCACCGACTCTTTGTCTTCTTTATTAGCTTCTTCAATAGGTTACATGCACAGAGCCTCAAAACCCCTACTCCACAGAGGATAGGGGATCTACGCAGCTCGCTAAATCCTCCTTCCCTGAGTAGATCTAAGCATGCAGCCTTCTACAGTATCTTACAATGACTTGCACTTAGCTCTGCAAGCCTCACACAGTATGCACCAAAGTACTTACAACTCTTGATCACACAGATCCAACTCTAGCACTTAGACAACGTGCAACAACTACTTCTTACATTGCCTAGCTTTCTATTTATACATACAAAATAGGCCTAAGCATGGGTAAACCCATGGGTCGACATTCCCATACCCATTCCCATCCCAAATCCCAAAAGGGCCCCTAAAAGGGGTCGATATCCCGCAATCTTCGCTTCATCTTGTGCTCCTCCTTCGACAACCTATCGAAGTCCCAAGATCCAGTCAAACATGACCAAGAATCCTCAAAACTTGGTCAAGGGCCAATAGGCCCCCAACACTCACCTGTGACTCATCCCAAGTCACTCTGATCTGACTACTTCTGCTTCAAAAGCCTCGAGATTGGATTGAGGTGCTTCGACTTGTTGTTGTGCTATAGCCTCCTGTTCAATGAACTCTTGTATGACTACTTCATTGACAGGTCCCTCGAGGTGTTGTTCAGCTGCAGTGGCAACTTGCTCCAGTTCCGCTCCTCGGCCTTTGATTTCTGTGAACAGTTGGTAAGCCTCGTCCTATATAGGTTGGAGCCTCTAAGTTACTTCCATAACTCTACTCTGAATAGTATGGACCTGCTGCTCTTGGGATCACTTCATTCTTTCCACAACTGATAGGGGCTTCAACTGTGCCTGTATAGTTTATGCTTGATACTTCGCCTCTTGGAGTTGCGACTCCAGTGCCTTCAGTTTTGGATTCTCAGTTAGTTGCTTGTAGGTTTGGGCACTGCGATCAATCAGTTTCTTGCATTCTAGGGCAAGGAATTTTATTCTTGCAACTGTGCTTCGAGCAGTTGTTTCCCTTTGGTCCCTTACATCCTGCAGGGTGTCAGGTACATTGCAGAGCTCTAAATCTGTTATTCGTTGTTGTAGCTGCTAGACAAATTCTACGAGCTACTCTACTTGATGTGCGACTCAGTATTCATCCTCTAGCTCTAAGCCTATCACAGAGCGGAGGGCTTTGTTTACTGCTTCTTTTACTTCTAGTTGCTCTGCGAGCAACCGTTCTTTCTATTGATGCATCTGTGCTTTCTCCACTTCAAACTTGGCCTGGAGATCAACCTTCTCCTATTCTCCTATTATGCGTTGTTCTATAATGTCACCTTGTACTTGCTTCAAGGTCTCGATAGCTTGTTCTACTTCTTCTTGTGCGTGACGAAGACGAGCTTCGACCACATCAGCTAATCGGTGGAGTTGGGCTGGCTCATCCCCCAACTCTAGTTCTCCTTATGACAGGGGCGCAGTGGACACTGCGTGGCTGGATTGAAGGGCCTGTTGTACCCCTCAGAACTTGACCTTAAGTCTGTCATACATTTCCTCCTACTTAGATTCTTGTTTCTCCACGATTTCCAGCGAAGCGTAATTGAGGGTGGCTATGATGAAGTCGAAGTCATCAGTAGTAAGCACGGTCTTCATCTTGGTCATGGTGGCTCTCGATTTCTTCTAGGAAGAAGGTTTCGGGGAAGAAACCTTCCTCTTCTTCAAGGGATCGGTCTCATCTCTCGGCAATGTTACTTCGCCTTGCTTATGTTCAGCTCATTGGCACAGGGGCAGATCCAGGGTTCAACGCTACAACAATGCACCAACAAAACCCTAACTACCATCCCTTTCGACAACACCTACAAAGCAGATGAAGTCTCACCCGAGGTAGAGGCAAGGGTGGTTGCAGGACTCTAGTGTCTGCAACCTTAGCTGGGACACGGATCTATAATTCTAATCACTTAACATAGCACACAGTTATATTTATCGATATTCAGTTCTTAGTTACATCGCAGTTAAACCCTAATTACAGTACAACACAGTATTCAACCAGATCTAGCATCTGACAGCACTTAGCATGACGAAACAGATCAGATATTAACAGATTCAACACTAAGCACATCTATATAAGTTAGATCTAACATCCATCCATAGTATTAAGCACTAAGCATCGACAGGTCATTCATCTATATTAAAGCACTAAGCACATTAACATATAATCACATCAACACATTGCACAAAGCAGAGTAACGCAGCATGTACGTGGTTCACCCCCACCATGGGGCTATGTCCACCAACTCTTTGTCTTCTTTATTAGCTTCTTCAATAGGTTACATGTACAGAGCCTCAAAACCCCTACTCCGCAGAGGACAGGAGATCTGCACAGCTCGCTAGATCCTACTTCCCTAAGTAGATCTAAGCACGCAGCCTTCTACAGTCTCTTACAATGACTTGCACTTAGCTCTGCAAGTCTCACACAGTATGCACCAAAGCACTTACAACTCTTGATCACATAGATCCAACTCTAGCACTTAACCAACTTGCAACAACTACTTCTTACGTTGCCTAGCTTTCTATTTATACATACAAAATAGGCCTAGGCATGGGTAAACCCATGGGCCGACATTCCCATCCCCATTCCCATACCAAATCCCATAAAGGGCCCTAAAAGGGGCCGAGATCCCATGATCTCCACTTCGTCTTGTGCTCCGCCTTCGACAGCCTGTCGAAGTCCTAAGATACGGTCAAACATGATCAAGAATCCTCAAAACTTGGTCAAGGGCCAACAATATGTCTATCAATAGAACCATCTAGAGGAAGATCCTTCTAGAAGTGGAAGCTTCTATTAGGTCTTCTTATATTCGACTTATTCTACTTTATTGCAAGGCCTTATTAATATTGACCTTTATTATATTGGATTACATTGTTCTACCTATGTGAGGGGTTAGGTCCCTAACATACACCATCGCCATCAGGGAAGTATGAAAAGCAAAATGCTAACATCGACACACCTAACGAACCTTCGATTGCTGATACATTGTTCGGGGTCGGTGATATCCAAAGAAAACCTTAAACTATGGAAATTTTTACTTCGACACACCGTCGATCACCAATCCCCGATCAGTAATACGTTTTCGGCATCGGCAGAATTCGAGGGATGAAATCACGAAATAATGAGCATAGAGACTCGTCGATCATCGATCCTGGATATGTCATCAGCATCGACATGATAGGCTGAGGTTCCTAGGGCCATGTCTAAAGAAAATCCCCAACACCGAAGAAACTTTTTAACGAAGGAACCAAAATCAAACGCCACATGTCATGGTCGCCCTTCTAGGTCAGCATTTCCACGTCAGCACTGTACGGCAGTCCGGGTCGGCATCGGAGCTTTTGCTAAAAATGGTATTAACGAATGTTGTCTAATAAAAATGTCAACACTGATCAACTTGTTTAAAATGATAGGACATCAACAGTATGATGGGACACCTTCAGCGAAAAATAAGATCTGATTTCTATTATTTAATAGGCCAATTAATGCTTTGATCAACACACGTTTCTATCTCGTGCACCGACCAAATAATAGTAGTTTGAAACCGTCAATGAGCTACGACGTACACTGCTCCTGCGTCGCCATCCTACGATTGCATTTAATCTCGAGCATGACTCGGATCTTGGTGATGGATTGTGCAGACCGCATTTATGCCCTGAATTCAAGAACTGATGCGACAAGGTAAGTATGCCTTATGTTTAAATTGTAAATACAAATTCAAACGCAACATTCTATACACAAGTCTTTCATTCCTGGAGCAATCGAAGGAGCGAGAGAGATTTTAGAGAGCTCACAGTCGATTTTCAGAATTCTAAACCAGGTTAATCTTGTGCGAAGAGGAGGAAAAATGCCTCCAAGGAAGCTAACGACCAGGCGCTCGCCGAGAGCACCAAAACTGAAAGAAGCAGAGGTCGGTGAAGGATCTTCACCCAACGCTGCTAGATAGCTTGATTTTACCAATAAAGTGGAACCATTCGTCTGCACGTCTACCAAAAGGGTGTTTTCCCAGCCTCCTACATTCGACGACACAGAGACAAGCACTCGATCGAAAGTGGTGCTCCCGCAGTGAGTAGATTTGTTTAACAAAATCAACCGGGGATATTACCCGAATTTTATACCACACAATGATCCGGATGTTAGAATGCTCGATGACCAAGTATTCCCAAACATTTGGCGATCATGCCTGCACATGGTAGCCTGTTGAACCCTGGTCTTGCCTTGCATTGAGACCCTGGAGTGGATAATACACCACACAGATGCGACAAAATTTGTGGTCAATGATGAAAATGGCTGATGTGTTGGAGTTTTTCTCCCAATAGAGGTCCAGAAATACTACAAACTCATAGACCCAGAGGAAAGATTAAATATTGATTTTGTGATAAAATTTTATGAGTTCCATGACACTAGTAGGTTCATGACCTCGTGGTGGAAAGAAAATAAGAAGTTTACAAACATGAGCAATGGTTGGTACGGTATGAACAATCTCAAAGATCCATATATTTATCTGATGGCTCTGATTTGTCGATTATACGAGGAAAGGGATTGTGCCAAGTTTTTGGAAGTATGGATGCCCCTGGCATACACTATGGCAATCTCCGGTAGAAGCTTCAACTGGGGAGCGATCATTTCTAAACAATTGAGAACCAACATATTGCATGCCCACACACCAAAAGATGGAGAAACGTCATCTTTTCACATGGTGTCATACTTATTGGACGTTATCTACGCAAGGAACATCTTCTCAAGCATGAATCTGAGTTGGCATGTTGTGGAGCTACCCGTGCATGTCTATTTCATCATTCTGTGGGAGAACGAGTACAATAAATCTTACGCCCTCATATGCGATGAATTTATAGCTCGAGTATATTTCATTCTTTTTAAGAAAGAATGTCGAAGGCTTACAGCGGCAGCCAAGAAAATGATTTCAAAAGTAGGTCGCTGGTACCTGGAAGAAACCATCACCTATATCATAGTGTTTGGGGTCACTAGCACGCCACATTTACTCCCCACTCATGTCCCAGACTGACTCATTGTGGGAGAAATATGTTATCAAACCATTATTCAAGGCTATAATTCCACTCTGGTAAAGGACAAAAAGAGAGCATTCATACCATATGGATTTCATATAGGGTTTTACATGGTAAAAGTGTTAGAATATAATGGATGTGCTCGTTTTACCATCGACAATATCACTATTGTCACCCAACCATAGGCCGAATCCACCCTCCGAGCACCTTAACCTTGACAGAGAATCATTCCGGAAGCAAACCCTAGGCTAGATAGCCAAACAAAGGGTAGCGCACCTTTCCCCAAGGATAGTGCATCAAACAAGAGCTGATCAGATAGTCCAAACCCTAACCAATAGATAGTCCATGCCAAACATTATCTGGTAGCTGCAACTACTGCAATGGCAGCTCTCCTCCAAACCTGCGCACAAAACTGGGCACTGCAGTGCGCACAAGTGTTGCTCTGCAATACTGAGATTGCCTGCCAAAATGAGAATTGGCCTCCTGTATTTATACTAATTCTAGCTAACTGCATAGGCCGACTTCTTATTCTGGGTATCTGTCTATTTAGTATATATTATTATTTATGGCCGACTTTTCTCTTGGAGGCTAATAACCTAATATAAATTATCTTCTTGAGCCGACAAGTCTTCTAGGGTTATTATCCAACTCATTAGGGTTTCTTCTTGCTTTCCGGAGTATTCTATCATCGTCAGGTTTACACGTGGAGGTAAATACCTCCCGAAGCTACCATAATATCAACACTCCCTCCTAGCTAGGGAGGTATTACAGGTAATGGTCTTGAGCACAAAAACATACCATTCACCCTGTAGCATCAACATAGTTGTATAGACTAGATCATGACTAGATCATGAGCACCATCATCATCATCATTTTCATCAGTTGCATCATCTCTCAAAACCATACTCTATCTGAGTAATCAGGCATGATGCTCACTCCACAGAGTGATACAAGAGCCATTCTTCTAATCTAGAAGAGTAAATGCTTTGAACCATTTTCCATCTGGGAAATCTCTGTCCTTTGATTATCCATCTAATCAATAATCATTTCCAATACTGTTGATAGTCTTCAAGGCAATCGGAAAAAAATAGAACACAACTATGTCTATCCATAGTAGTACATAACTACAATACACTACCACACCAAGTAACACACAAGTACTTGATCAAAAACATATAGTCGCGAACAGTGGAACACATCCACCACAATAGTATATATCTATTGTCATGCAGTCTTCATAACAATCATCTGATATCAACCTGCACGGAAACAATGTTATGATATAAACTGAATCATCTGGGCCAATTTTCACTCACATCTGTGAGATCTAAAAGAATATATGCCCTTAGAGTAGAACAATGAGATATCTGGACTATTCTTCTCAAGCAAGGAAGAAAAAATATCATGTCTTCTGAACCTGGACCATTCCCCACCCTGGGCCATTCTTCCTACACTAATCAAAGTGCACCCTGGAGAGAATGTATAAACCCTAAGGAATGCATGTCCCTGATTATTGAGCCTAGACCATTCCCCATCCTGGGCCATTCCTCCTACACTAATCAAAGTGCACCCTAGAGAGAGTGTATAAACCCTAAGGAATGACTGTCCGAACCATTTCCTCTGTTAACCACAAGAGGAAAAGATTGTCCTTTATCAACCTCCAAAATGGACCATTCCTCATGTTAACCACAATGAGAAATCGTTTTCCAGCGAGGCGAGCCAGTCTTCTTGAGTAACCCTCAAGAAGAGAGACTGCCCTAGACCACTCCCCATGTTAACCACAATGGGAAGTCATTGTCTATGATACATCAAAAATCTGGAGCATTTCCCATGTTAACCACAATGGGAAATCGTTGTCCGTCAGAAATATCAATCCACTTTTCCGAACTAGAAAAGAAATTGCTCATCCTGGACCATTTTTCAAATTGAAAAATGACTGTCCATAAATCAATACATATCAGTGCTCCCTCCCAACCTGGGAGTCATCTCTTCCTCTTTCAATAAGGAAGTCGTCTCCACGGGCTCTAGCTTGAGTATGCAAACTCTTTCATCTTGGATGGAAGCTTTACAAAAATGTCTGCTTATCTGCTCGTCTGTGGAGATATGTATTGGAGAACCACTTTCTCCTTTCTGGACTTCATCACGGATAATGTAATGCTTGATTTCAAATGTACTTTGGTCTGGAACACTGGTTTTCTCTGAAGGCTTCATGTAGCTCTGATCAATAGAGTATATCATTGTTAGAAAACTGGAAGATATTCATTTGGCACTTCTTCTGTCATCATGAGATCTGATCTACTAAGCAATCATCTTGATACAATATCTCTGTTATAGAAAATCTTCACCACGCTTCTGTTGTGCACTGGAGGTTCTCCACCGAGCTATATTTTTCCATCTACATATATGGGTCTCTCTCTGGTATGCCTCAAAGTCTTGAGGTTGCTCTTCATACGCTCTTTGTTCAATTAGTCTTTTCATTTATCTGATGTAGAACTCCAACTCATGGATGTTGCGGATGATATAATGACTCATGTAGAGATATGTCTGGTTTATTGGAACAAGTAATCATCATAGTCTTCTCCCTCCATCTGGGAGAACCTCTAGTTCTAGATCTCGCAATGCTTTC